>SRSM01000018.1:0-41399 GCA_019593545.1 Apocynum venetum | reverse complement strand
TGTATGTTCAAGAGAGGTACCTCTACAAAAGCAGGTTCAAAACGATAATTCTGCAACAGCCCAAAAAGGTTGTAGGACAAGTTGCTGCTGAGAGAATGATAGGAGGATAGTGCAGATTCCACCGCACTAATGGCTACATTTCTCAATGTCAACTTTGTGGCAAGTGATATATAGTAAGGATGACAAAGGCTAAGTTGATATTATCATGACAGAGTGACCCACAACAGATAGACACTGCATAGAGGTGGTTTTTTGGGAATCTTGCCATAACATTCAATTTGAGATTTGAGCTTAGAGTGGCAGAATTAATGCACAGTTCAATAATGGAAGATTTCTTTTTCTTTTTTATTGGAGACAGATATTGGGAAAATGGGGGCGTTAAGGAAAATCAAGTACAGAGAGATGAGATCACTCGTTGAAAGGGACTGGTAGAGGACTTCTTTCTAGGAATTGCCAACTAAAAGGGTCCTAATGGCCAGTGCATAAATTTTGTTGATTGTATTTCTGACTTGATACAATAGATTACAAGAGTGCCTATATATATAAGCTTACACAAGCACACAAATGTATAAAAAACAACCCTCATAGCAGCCATGTTTGGCTGCCAAACATAGCAGCCATTTTAGGCTGCCTAACTTAATTTAATACTCAACACTCCCCCTCAAGCTGGAGCATATAGATCAAATGCTCCAAGCTTGCTACAATGTATTCAATCCTAGGTCTTCTCAAAGATTTAGTAAATACATCAGCAAGTTGGTCATTTGATCCAATGAAAGTAGTAACAATATCCCCAAAGCAACCTTTTCACGTATGAAGTGACAATCAACTTCATTTTTAGTCCTCTCATGAAGACGGATTGATGCAATGTGCAAAGCAGCTTGATTATCACAAACTAATTCATAGAGTTGAGTTTACAGAACTTGAGCTCCGTGAGAAGATGCTTCACCCAAATAGTTCGCACGTCCCAAGAGCCATTGCTCGGTATCAGCTTCTGCACTTGAACGAGCTACCACATCTTGTTTTTTACTTTTCCATGACACAAGATTTCCCCCAAATAAGATACAATAACCAGATATTGATCTTCTATCCCAAGGACAGCCAGCCCAGTCTGCATCTGTATAGCCAACAATTCTGTATTTTCCAGGATTCTTATAAAATAAGCCTGTACCTGGAGACCTTTTAACATACTTTTAAAATTCTGGTTGTAGCTTCCCAATGACTTTCACATGGTGCTTGCAAAACTGGCTAACCACACTAACTGCAAATGAGATATCAGGACGAGTGACTGTCAGATAAAGTAACTTGCCAACTAACCTTTGGTATCTTCCTGGATCAGATAAAGGCTCCCCCTGTCCTGGAAGAAGTTGACATTGGGATCCATGGGTGTGTCAACAGGTTTGCAATCTGTCATACCTGTTTCTTCAAGTATATCCAAGGCATACTTTCTTTGAGAAACATAAATCCCTTGTTGTGATTGAGCAACTTCTATACCAAGAAAATACTTTAAATTTCCAAGGTCTTTAGTCTCAAAGTATTGAAATAAATGTTCCTTAAGTTGACTTATACCCTCTGTATCATCTCCAGTGATAACAATGTCATCAACATAAACTACCAAATAGATGCTTTTTCCTGATAAATGTCTGAAAAATACAGAATGATCAACCTTGCTTCTAGTCATACCGAACTGTTGAACAACTCCACTGAACCTGCCAAACCAAGCACGGGGGGATATTGTTTCAAACCATAGAGGGAACGCTTAAGGCGACATACTAAGTTCCTTCCTGTTTTAGCTACAACCCGGAGGTTGTTCCATGTATACTTCTTCATTCAGGTCACCATTAGGAAGGCATTCTTGATATCCAATTGATGCAATGACCATTGACGAGTGGCTGCCATTGAAAGGAAAATACGCACAGAGGCAATTTGTGGCCACTGGTGAAAAAGTATCAGTGTAGTCAACCCAAATACCTGCGTATAACCTTTAGCAACAAGTCGAGCTTTAAGTCTGTCCACTTGTCCATCTGGGCCAACTTGACATTATACACCCACTGCAACCAACTGCTCCACTACTGCTTTGCCAAGAGGTAGAGGTACCAACTCCCAAGTCCTGAAGAATCAAGAGCTTTCATTTCATCAGCCATAGCCTGCCTCCAGTCTGGTTGAGATAAGGCATCCTGAACATTCTTAGGGACAGAAACAGAAGATAAATGGGAAATAAAAGCACAATAGGATGGAGAAAGACGCTTTGTGAGAGAAAATTATAGATGGGATAAGGGTTTCGAGTAGACCTGGTACCTATGCGGCTGGGCAATAGGTGAATCTTGGACCGAGTCAGAAGGATCCGACGGCATAGGACATGAATCAACTGGACGTTCATGATCTTCTTGATGTACGTAACTGACGAATGCGACGCTGATATATGTGTGGGAAAGGTGACATAATGTTCCTCTTGATGACTCAGAGAAGGTAGGAACAGGAGTAGTATTTCTGCAGTCCCAGTGGGTGCCCAGTGAAGTCGGACTCGGCAATAGTAGTTAAAGAAAAGAAGGGTGATGACTCAAAAAGGTAACATCAAAGGATGTGTAAAAACGATGAGTCTTAGGACAATAACACGAAAGCCCTTTTGAAGACGAGAATATCCAATAAAAACACATTTTATTGCTTTGGGATCGAGTTTATCTCGTCCAGGAGTAGTGTCATGAACAAAACTGGTACACCCAAAGACCCTTAGCGGAAGCTTATGAAGAGGTTCTTGTGGGAGTAAAACACTAAGTGGAATTTTTCCTTGTAAGACAGAAGAGGGCATTCGGTTTATGAGGTAGCAAGAGTGAAGTATAGCATCTCCCCAAATCTTTTAGGAATCTTTTGATGGATAAGTAAAGTGCGGGCTGTTCGACAAGATGTCGATTCTTCCTCTCAGCAATTCCATTTTGTTGTGGAGTTCTAGCACATGAAGATTCATGAAGAATGCCATGTGAGGAGAAGAAAGTAGTGAATGGATCAGAAAAGTACTTTTGCATTATCACTACGCATGATTTTTATAGAAACTCCAAACTGAGTTTTTATTTCATTATAGAATGTTTGGAATACATCAAAAAACTCAAAACGATTTTTCATCAAAAAGACCCAAGTGCAACGAGAAAAATCATCTATAAAGGTAATAAAATACCGATAGCCAAGAATAGAAGGAATACGACATGGCCCCCAAACATCAGAGTGAATTAAAGAAAATGGGGTAGTAGTTCGCCTATCAACCCTACCGGGATATGAAGCTCTGGAATGTTTCCCAAGTTGGCATGACTCACATTCAAGAGATTTTAAATTTGACAGATCGGGAAGGATTTGACGCATTTTATTAAGACTCGGGTGCCCCAAACGGTAATGGGCAAGAAGAGGAGAAACAGTAGCGGTGAGCGCAGCTTTGGAACATAGAAGAGGTAAAGTCCTTTTGATTCATATCCCATACCAATGGTCTCCTTCGTGTGTCGGTCCTGCACAAGTACCGAATTAGAAGAGAAAGTGACACAACAGTTAAGAGACTGAGTAAGTTGGTAAACGGAAATTAAATTGAATGGACATCCAGGAATATACAACACATTAGATAAGGATAAAGAAGAAGAAGAGTAACATTCCCAATGCCTTTTGCAGCACCTATTGATCCATCGCCAAAGGTAACTGATGGAAGGGAATTAGAATAGGTAATGTGAGAGAAAAGATCAGGATTACCAGAAAGATGATCAGTGGCTCCGGAATCAAAAATCCACATAGAGTTAGACTGGGAAGCAAGAGCGGTATGCGATGCTTCAGGAGTGACAAAGGTCCTAGCAGCTTTGAGTCGTAGAAACTCTTGATACTCGGTGTTTGAGATAGTAGTGTGTGTATTAGGGGCATCTGAATTGACTTGTACCACATTAGCCACTATTGGCTTGCCATGAAGTGCCCAACATTCTTCCTTTGTGTGCCCCGGTTTGTTACGATGATCACAAAATCGGAATGGACCACGGCCACCCCGACCATTACCATGACCACCTCGACCATTACCACGACCATCTCGACCTCCTCGATAACTTTCTCGACCTCTTCCTCTGTTATTGTCTCGGTAATGTTGAGTTTGAAAGGTAAGAGCAGAGTGCTCGATTGTGGAGGAGGGTGTAATTTCTTTGGAAACAGAAGAAACTTGTAGAAGTCTTTTAAACATGTCTTTAGTACTCGGTACAGTTCCTTCGCCGAGAATTCCATTACAAACTTGTTTATAATCTGACTCAAGCTTTGCAAGAGTGAAGACAACAAAAAACTTGTCACGTTGAGCAAGTTGGTCTGCCGGTGATCCTCCAATGGGCAAGAGTTTGTTGAATTCTGACATGAGCCCTTGAATTTTGCCTAAAAATTTTTCTATTGACATATCTGACTTCTTGATATTCACCATTTCACTAATAATTGAATAAAAACGAGAGATGTCATTTGTATATAGTGATTGTGCGTGTTCCCATACGGATGCACAAGTCATGAAGGGACGGAACATAGGAACTAACTCAGGTGAAAGAGACTGCCATAGAAGACTGCATAATTGGGCATCAATTCTTTCCCACACATCTCTTTCATAGTGAATTTTCTCAGAATTTATAGTCAAATGATCAACTACCCCTTGTCCCATAAACCACAGTTTCACAGCAGAAGACCACTCTTGATAATTTTGGGACCCTATCAACTTATCATGAGTGATAACAACATTACCAGATAAATTTGGCACATAAACTTTTGGTTGAATAGATTGAGATTGGGAAATGGGGTTCAATATTTCTTCTTCATGACTTGTATTTTGTTCCTAATACTAAGGTTGTATATTGCTTATCGAGACCAATTGGAGATAAGAAACAATTGCAGCAAAAAGTTCTTAATACCCAAGAGAACAAATGTGACCCATTTCAAAAATTAAAGGTGAAACTGATAAATAACACCTGGAATGGATCAAGCAGAACCTGGAGAAGCTCGAGGGAGAAGCGGCGCAGCGTTCCGACCGCTGCAGGTGGCGGGTGAGGCTCACGCGCTGGAGAGTGAGGCGGCGTGTGGCGGCGCGTGGAGGCGCGTGGCGGCAGCTTCTGGCTGCCGGACTTCGGGTGATGTTCTGAGAGGTTGAGGCGCGCCTAATGATGATGTAAGACAGACAGAAAAATAGAATGTAGAATAGAAACTGAATTTAGATTGAAGAAGCTGGAATTTGAAACTTGAAGAAGCTGACAAGTTTCTGTGGCTGTGGCTGCAGGGGAGGATATCCAGGTGATTGAAAATGTGAAGTTGCTGGAGGAGCAGGTTGGCAGCTGGAGCTGCAGGGGAGGATAGGCAGGACCTTGAGAATATGGTGCTGGAGCTGGAGGAAGAGGTTGGCAGCTGATGATGATTGAGGAGAAGGATAAACTGATGCTGAATTTGGCCCTGAATTTGGAGGGTTAAGACTTCTTGAAACAAATTCCAGAAATGTTCTAATACTTCAAATGAACCTTTCAGATTATCAGAAAGGTTCAGGCCACAAGAAAAGAGGCTCTGATACCATGTTGATTGTATTTAATGACTTGATACAATAGATTACAAGAAGTGCCTATATATATAGGCTTACACAAGCACACAAATGTAGAAAAAACAACCCTCATAGCAGCCATGTTTGGCTGCCAAACATAGCAGCCATTTTAGGCTGCCTAACTTAATTTAATACTCAACAAATTTCAAGTTGAACTTCTTATCCCTGATTGTCATTACAGTTTATGGGCTCTAAAGTCCAGATCCTGAGGACAAGCTTTTCACAGAATATAATAAAGTGAAGGTAGTTTAGAGACAACAGCGCATTATTTAGTAACAAGATATCATATATTATTTTCCACTAAATTGGATGGAAGAAACAAACAGCTTCCTTGGCTATCTAATAGGATATTTTCCCTCTCATAAAATTTGTACCCTTGGGTTTCATATAGGCTCATATATGAAAGTAAATGTTGAGTATTAAATATTTAAGTTAGGCAGCCTAAAATGACTACTTTGTGATGTTTCTTCCACATTTGTGTGCTTATGTAAGTCTATATATAGACACTTCTCGTAATATAATGATCAAGTCATTGAATACAATCAACATGGTATCAGAGCCACTTTTCTTGTGGCCTAAACCTTTTTGATCATTTGAAGTATTAGAACTCTTTAATGTTTTCTTTCAAAAAGTGTTTCAAATAGAATTTTTGGTGTTTTGCTTCAAGAAGATTTTCAGTCTCAAGCCTCCTCTATATATGCAGCAATACACATCAAAAACATATCTCCAACCTATGATAAAATCTCCAAGTTCCAGCTTCTTCAAGTTTCAAGTTTTCAACTTCTTCAAGTTTCAAGTTTTCAACTTCTTCAAGCTTCAAGTTTCAACTTCTTCAACCTAAATTAAGTTTTTATTCTCCATTCTATTTTTCTGTCTATTTTACATCATCATTAGGCGCACCTCAACCTCTCAAAACATCACCTGAAGTCCAACAATCAAAAGCTGGTCCACATGCCTCCATGAGCCACCTCCCTATCCAGCACATGAGCCTCACGTGCCACCTGCAGCGGTCGAAACACTCGCTGCTTCTTCCTAAAGCTTCTCCATGTTCTACTTGATCCATTCCAGGTGTTATTTGTCAGTTTCACCTTTGATTTTTGAAATGGATCACATTTGTTCTCTTAGGTCTTAAGAACTTTGAAGTGTTTTTTTGCTACAATTGTTTCTTATCCTCAATTGGTCTCTTATCTAAGCAATATACGACCTTAGTATTGGAACAAAATGCAAATCATGACTGAAGAAGAAATATTGAATCCCATTTCCCAATCTTAATCTATTCAACCGAGGGTTTCTGTGCCAAATTTATCTGGTAATGTTATCACCACCCATGACAAATTGATAGGGTCCTAAAATTATCAATAATGGTATTCTGCTGTGAAACTGTGATTTATGGGAGAATGGGTAATTGATCATTTGACTATGAATTCTGAGAAAATTCACTATGAAAGAGATATGTGGGAAAGAGTTGATGTCCAATTATGCAGTCTTCTATGGCAGTCTTTTCACCTAAGTTAGTTCCTATATTCCATCCCTTCATGACTTGTGCATCCATATGGAAACACACACAATCACTATATACAAAAGACATCTCTCGTTTTTATTTCATTATTAGTGAAATGGTGAATATCAAGAAGTCAGATATGTCAATGGAAAAATTTTAGACAACATTCAAGGGCTCATATCAGAATTCAACAAACTCTTGCCCATTGAGGGATTACCAGCAGACCAGCTTGCTCAACATGACAACTTTTTTGTTGTCTGCACTCTTGCAAAGCTTGAGTCACATTATGAACAGATTTGTAATGGAATTCTTGGTGAAGGAACTGTACCAAGTACTAAAAACATGTATAAAAGATTTCTCCAAGTTTCTTCTGTCTCTAAAGCAATTACACCCTCCTCCACAATAGAGCACTTTGCTTTTACTTTTCAAACTCAACATTACCGAGACAATAGCAGAGGAAGAAATCGAGGAAGTTACCGAGAAGGTCAAGGTGGTCGTGGCCCATTCTGATTTTGTGATCATTGTAACAAATCAAGGCACACACGGAAAGAATGTTAGGCACTTCATGGCAAACCAATAGTGACTAGTATGGCACAAGTAAATCCAAACGCCCATAATACACACACTACTATCTCAAACACCGAGTATCAAGAGTTTCTAAAACTCAAGGCTGTTAGGACCTCTGTCACTCCTGAAGTGTCGCATACCGCTCTTGCTTCAGAGTCTAACTTGGTGAATTTTTTATTCCGAAGCCACTAATCATCTTTCTGGTAATCCTGATTTTTTTCTCCCGCATTACCTACTCTAATTTCCTTCCATCAGTTACCTTAGGCAATAGGTCAGTAGGTGCTGCAAAAGGCATTGGGAAAGTTACTCTTCTTTCTTCTTTATCCTTATCTAATGTGTTGCATATTCTCGGATGTCCCTTCAATTTAATTTCCGTTTACCAACTTACTCAGTCTCTTAACTGTTTTGTCACTTTCTCTTCTAATTCGATACTTGTGCAAAATCGACACACGAAGGAAACCATTGGTACGGGATATGAATCAAAGGGGCTTTACCTCTTCTTATGTTTCAAAATTGCGTGCACCACTACTATTTCTCCTCTTCTTGCTCATTACTGTTTGGGACACTCGAGTCTTAATTAAATGCATCAAATCATTCCCAATCTGTCAAATTTAAAATCTCTTGAATGTGAGTCATGTCAACTTGGGAAACATTACAAAGCTTCATATCCCGGTAAGGTTAATAGGTGTACTACTACCCCATTTTCTTTAGTTCACTCTGATGTTTGGGGGTCATGTCATGTCCCATCTATTCTTGGCTATCAGTATTTTATTACCTTTATAGATGATTTTTCTCATTGCACTTGCTACCTCATAAATCGAATACCCTCTTTTGTTTTGCAAGGATAAATTTCACTTAGTCTTTACTCCCACAACAACCTCTTCATAAGCTTCTTCTAAGGGTCTTTAGGTGTACCAGCTTTGTTAATCACACTACTCCCAGACAAGATAAACTAGATCCCAACGCAATAAAATGTGTTTTTATTGGATATTATTGTCTTCAAAAGAGCTTTCGTTATTATTGTCTTGAGACTCATCGTTTTTACACATCCTTTGATATTACCTTTTTTGAGTCTTCACCATTCTTTTCTTTGACTACTATTAGCGAATTCGACTTCATTGGGGCACCCACTGGGACTACAGAAGTACTTCCTATTCCTACGTTCTCTGAATCATCACCTCATATGGTGCTTGAAGAATCACTCACTTCACTTCATCCCAAGTCTTTACCCCAAATCCAAGAGGAAAGACTTATGTCAGCTTTCCCACACATATATCAGCGTCACATTCGCCAGTTACTTAGTTCACAAGAAGATCATGAGCATCCAGTTGATTAATGTCCTATGCCGTCGAATCCTTCTAACTAGATCCAAGATTCACCTATTACCAACCGCATAGGTACTAGATCTACCCAAAATCCTTATACCGTCTATAATTTTCTCTCACAAAAGTATCTTTCTCCGTCCTATTGTGTTTTTATTTCTCATTTGTCTTTTATTTCTATCCCTAAGAATGTTCAGGATGCCTTATCTCAACCAAACTGGAGACAGGCTATGGTTGATGAAATGACAGCTCTTGATTTTTCAAAAACTTGATAGTTCATACCTCTACCTCTTGACAAAACAATAGTTAGTTGCAGATCGGTGTACAATGTAAAAGTTAGCTCAAATGGACAAGTGGATAAGCTTAAGGCTCGACTTGTTGCTAAAAGTTATACGCAGGTATTTAGTGTTAACTACACTAATACTTTTTCAACCGTGGCCAAAATTGCCCCTATGCGTATTTTTCTGTCAATGACAGTCACTCGTTAATGGTCATTACATCAGTTGGATATCAAGAATGTCTTTCTACATGGTCACCTGAATGAAGAAGTGTACATGGAACAATCTTCGAGTTTCGTAGCTAAAAAAGGAAGGAACTTAGTATGTCACCTTAAGCGTTCTCTCTATGATTTGAAACAATCCCCCGGTGCTTGGTTTGGCAGATTAAGTGGAGTTGTTCAACAGTTCGACATGACTCGAAGTAAGGTTGATCATACTGTATTTTACAGACATTTATCAGAAAAAAATATCTATTTGGTGGTTTATATTGATGGCATTGTTATCATTGAAGATGACACAAAGGGCATAAGTCAACTTAAAAAACATTTGTTTCAATACTTTGAGACTAAAGACCTTCGAAATTTAAAATATTTTTCTTGGTATAGAAGTTAATCAATCACAACAAGGGATTTATATTTCTCAAAGAAAGTATGTCTTAGATATGCGTGAAAAAACAGGTATGACAGATTGCAAATCTGTTGACAAACCTATAGATCCCAATGTCAAACTTCTTCCAAGACAGGGGGAGCTATTTTATCTAACAGTCACTCATCATATTATCTCATTTGCAGTTAGTGTGGTTAGCCACTTTTTGCAAGCACCATGTGAAAGTCATTGGGAAACTGCAATCAGAATTTTAAAGTATGTTAAAAGGTCTCCAGGTACAGGCTTACTTTACAAGAATCATGAAAATACAGAAATTGTTGGCTATACAAATGCAAACTGAGCTAGCTGCCCTTGGAATAGAATATCAACATCAGGTTATTGTATCTTGTTTGGTGGAAATTGTGTCATGGAAAAGTAAAAAATAAGATGTGATAGCTCGTTCAAGTACAAAAGTCGAATACCAAGCAATAGCTCTTGGGACGTGCAAATTTATTTGGGTGAAACGTCTTCTCACGAAACTTAAGTTCTGTAAACTCAACCCTATGAAATTAGTTTGTGATATCAAATTGCTTTGCACATTGCTCTTTCATGAGAAGACCAAACATATTGTCGTTGATTGTCACTTCATACGTGAAAAGGTTGCTTCTAAAGACATTGTTACTACTTTCATTGGATCAAATGACCAACTTGCTAATGTCTTTACTAAATCTTTGAGAGAATCTAAGATTGAATACATTTGTAGTAAGTTTTGAGCATTTGATCTATATGCTCCAGCTTGAGGGGGAGGGTTGAGTATTAAATATATAAGTTAGGTAACCTAAAATGACTGCTATGTTTGGCAGCCAAACATGTCTACTATGTGTATTGTTTCTTCCACATTTGTGTGCTTGTGTAAACCTATATATATGCACTTCTTGTAATTTAAATGATCAAGTTATTGAATACAATCAACACTAAACATTGCTCATGTAAGAGATTATCCAGAACACAGGTCTCATAAACTGATTAAGTTAAAAAGATATAGAGTGGCATAAGATCCAATTAGTGGTAGGAAGCCACTTAGACCATACGAACAATGCATGATGCATCCATACAAAGATTTTGGATATATTATGGATTCAAGGAACAGATACATGTTATACAATGATAAGCTAATCTTCCATGTAGAAGCAAGGAAAACAATGACAAGTAGTAGACTTAAATTCAATGTGAGAATAGCAGAGTCTAACCATTCAGAATCATAAAATATTGATTTTTTGTCAGACAATTCTTTTAATCCTTCAAACTACTAGAGATTAAAAGTTAGTCTAGGTGGACTGCTCTCAAACCCATTGCTTTCTTCTCTATTAGTTTTCGTTTAACTAGAAATGAAAGATGTGCAATTGCAGTTGCCACCAGAATATATCTTTCACATAGAAGATTTGCAGCATATTGAACATTGAATTATTATCAATTTTGTATTCTAGAAGTTAAGTACATACAGAAAAATGGTTATAATCACAATAAAAATATACAAATATGAAGGCGAATTGTGTCTCACTTACAAGCAGCAGCTGGTTTTTCTGCATCAGCAAATTATTTCCAAACAGCAGAATATACCCCCAAAAAGCAAAGAGATATTATCAGAAATTATATATGAACATCTTCATTCAGAGTGAAAGACAAGAGAATGGTATCAAGCATTTTGGAAGCATGTTAACTGCAACTTAATATCTAATTACCTTGCAAGACATGCTTTCCTTCCTTTAGGAGCCTTAGTGACATCTCCACCTGTATGAATGGGTTCCCTCAGGTCAAAAACATTTACTGGCAGAACATAATTCTACTTTCAGAACCATTTTCACTTATATTGCAACGAATGAAGGAGAATATCAAGAGAACAACAGCTCATATTTAGTCTCAGGCAGAACACGGAAAAAGAATGCACGGTAGATAATCTACACATTCTAACCACATTGCATATATCACTGCATATCAGGAGAAGCACAAAGTATCTATCTTGTAAATACTCTCTTTCACCCAAAGAGAGAGTTAATTTACCATTTTTGCTTTAACAAAATGAACTACAATTGGCCCATGTGGGTAGTGGTCTAACATCAATCTTTTTCTCTCAAGTGAGGCGAGTGGTGGAACTTTAGGTTCAAAATATATTTTACTTTAGTAAAGATAGAAAATCATATGGGACAACCAAAATCATAAATGAGGACATGCAAATTGGGGTAGGTGGAGTATTCTCTAAAAGGCTTATACCTGTTTGTTTCCTATTACCACCTTGCTTAGACCAGAAATAAAATGCATTTCGTAACAATATGAACACCACAAGTACAGTACAAGAAAGGAAGCACTTATACCTACAACAACTCTTCACAATACACCAGAACTTTTGAATATAATAGAAAAAGTTAGAGATGAAATTCATCTAAATTTAAATGCATATAAAACACAAACAACAATAGATTCACATTTTACTAAATTGTCCTAGTTATGATTGTAATTTTAGAAAATTATTAATTTATGATATTGACTCGATTGTAGATTTATATAAGGGTCTTCCTAAAAATTATTTACCTTATTATTTTATCCAAATAAACTGGCACAAGTTGGTACCGAATAAAAATATAATTTTAGAGAGATTATTAATTTATCGAGTATTAATTTATGGAGGTAGTTTCAGACAATATTCATTTACAAATTAGTCCCGAACTATTACAGAACCTCAGGCCATCTCAAATGCACCAATATTAATGTAAAAAAAAAAAATACAAAGTAGTAGCAATTAATAATTGAAATATCAATTCACATTAAATGAATATCAAATTAATATACATTCAACTTTAAAAATCATCTTTAATACATAATATCAACAACTAATTATACTATCCACATGTTCATTTGCTAATTGGTAAATTTATTAAAAAATAAGATTGTTTATCTCTATATTGAGTCACATGTAAAAAAGGATGTCAACAATAATGTCAAAGAAGATATCAAAAGATGATATTCTTATTTACATTGTCATGAACATGTTAGCATAAGATAATCTGGTAACAACATTTGCATTGGATATAAAAATTTAATAAAACTATTAACTTTGATGATATGACATAATTTTTTTTTACATGGATATTATGCATTGAAGATGCTTTGAAAGTTATAACTTGTGAAACTATTTTCAAGAATTAATAATGCAAATTGAGAAGCTTGTTAGTTGGGTCAAATATCCACAGCAGAGAAATGCTTTAATTAAACTTGCATAAATCCACATAAAGAGGATTTAATGACCGTCCAAAATTTGAACTGTTATATGGTGTCCGAAAATGTGCTTGAAAGAAACTAATAAATTATAAATAATAAAAAAACAAAACAATCATCTCTGCATAGGATGGTAGGCCACAAACTCATTTACATGATAAAGTGAATACAATCAGCAAAATGCTAAATGTTTCAGTAAATCAGATGCAGGACAATAGCAAACTGAATGGTAAATCACCATCAGAGCTTTACACATCAGATGATGAGAGCAGCATGAGATCAAAATGCTTAAATCGAGAAGATTATCATTTGATTTATATTTCTGTTTACCTCTGAATCGTCCAATGGCTTGTTTACCTCTCAATCATTCAATGGCCATGTAAGTGTATTACTTGATAAATAATGACAAGAATAATGAGGGCAGAGAGAACTTTACCTGAGTCTGCCCAGCAAGAACCACAGCGACCCCAATGATAGAACTGTCTTTGATAATCTCATCAAGTCCCTCATCACCCCACTTACATTCCACTTGTGGAAAAAAATTTCGAGCAATCTCAACAGCATCTCTAGCTGATTCCTGCCAAGAATTGTTCTTTCCCCTTCAAATCTATATTTTGCCAACAATAAATTTCAACCCCTACCAGAATGTCAAATTTCCAAACCCAATCGTGATATTTCATAAAGTGTAGAAAATTCACATGCAAGCAAAATGAAGGAAAATTGATCCCCGTTATGCAAATGCCTAGTTCTCCAAAGAAAACAAAAGCGACAATGTGAGGGGGGAATATATACTATAAAAAATTCCCCTTTATAATTTCAACCCATTTACCAGATAAACTGAAAGAAAATAATAAAAAAACCAAAACAAACTTTTTATTGAATTAAATTCACCTAAATGCATAAAGAATATCCAAGAAAAGTAATACAATTACTACTGAAAAACAAAATTAGTAGCATTTAACCTCAGAGCGGCTCCAAATGGCTTTCAGAACAAAGAGGTTGGAGATCTCCGCTAATCTGGGAATGTATTGAGCTTTGACAAAGATGCCTGCTCCAAGAATTGCTATCTGAGGTACCTGAGCCATTGCCGAAATCCTTTTTCAGTGATGGCAACGTTTAACTGAACTAGTCGAGAATGTGCAGATTTTGAACTTTATTCTTTGGATAGAAAAATTCATCCATTTTGACTTTGATTTCTTTCTTTTTTTTTTTAAAACCCCAATGAATTTCTAAGAAGAATTAATGAGAACTGTGTGTTGTAACAAAATTAACCGAAGTTATGTTGTTGTTTTGTGGGGAGTGGGAAGAGGGAAGGGTATTGAATACATGACATCAAATTCATTGTAGGAGGTGAAAGTGTTTTACTTAATGAAATACTTTGTCTTTATCCAAAAGAAAATTAATTTTAGATGGAGGAATTAGTTTTAAAAAATTATTATAAATCTTGATTTAAGAGAAGAAGAATAATTATTTATTTATTTAAATCTAAATAATTTGTAATCCTAACTATCTAAATATTCTAACTTACCCTTAGTTACAAAAAGTCTAGACTTTTTAAAAAAAATATTTTTAATTAAAATGTTGAAAAAAAATAAAAAAATAAAAAAATATATTTATATAGATCGTGAAAGACTCAAAATCCTCAAATTCGACTTGTTTACCCTTTAATCTCATCCATCAAAATTAAACAAAACACAAAATTCAAACTTTTAAATTAAAATTAATCATACATATGAAAATATAAAATCCAATAAAGATTGGACTTTTTAAAGTAAAATTAATCGAAAATATAAAATCCAAGAAATGTTGGGCTTTCGTAGTTTTACTAGGTTGAATTTCTGATTTTTTTTTTTTTAAATTAAAGAATTTTCAGGCATCTTTCAGCTCAATAGCAAACTCTGAATTTTTATATGGTTCAAGAGTCTTGAAAGTTGAACTTTTGGACAATTTATTTGAGGAACAAAAATGAATATTTAGTTTTGGAGCGAAAATTGAATTCTAGATTTTTACTCGTATTACCATTCATTTCTTAACCCATAGATTTGTGTATTCATGAGACTTGGAAATCTTATAGAGAGAAAATCTGTAGCACTTCATCAAAAGCAAAAACGTTGAATCAGAACTCAAAATCACAATAAGCAATGAACACCATCTCAGGGATTTAAATACAAAATGGTTCCCAAGCTTGCAAACCATATTCTCTTCTCCTGCCCTCATTTTCTTCTTCCTTATATTCTTACAACTACGTACAAAGAATCCAAGAAAACCTGAAATTTCTTCTGCCTGAACTTTGCCTCTCAAACTGACCCCCTCCATCGGAACATCAGAATACGTGGATCAGCTTGTCCACCTCCAAAACAAAATGACGATTATGATTGTGACTATCATACCAGCAAATTTAATCCATCTATCGATACGATTACGCCTTTCGATTAGCCTCAACACAGAATTTGATAGTCCTAGTCTATTGAGAACATCCAGTGCCTTCCGTTGAGCTCTCTGCAACAATGTCAAATTATTATAAGACAACTAGTTTATAGAAAACCAACAGACATTTCCCTCTCATATTCCCGGAGGTAATAATAGACATCAGTTAAGCAATTTAGACTATTCTCCACAGCAAACATTTCAGAGTCTGAATCTAGGCATAAGCCTTCTACAATTTTTAACTTATGCATGAAGGAACCTGAGCAGGTTTACACATAGAACTTGTATACAAACACAAGTTCAATGGATCAATAGCAAATGTGAAAATATGAATGGCATAAAGCATCAGCAAACAAGGGTGATGAAACGTGGGAAACAGACAGGAGTGATAAGCTGCTTGATGTGTAAAACAGTCAAAAACTTCATGAAGGTACATTTACGTATTGTAGTTTGGTGATCTCCATCAAAATACACTTAAGGTTTCATGTCGTAATACTCAAAAGAGAGACCAGTAAATAAAATGAAACTTTCACTCCAAAGAGCACTTCATTGAAGGCCCAGGAATTGCTAGAGGAAAGCAACCATGGTACACCAATCTAGTTAGGAGGGAAAATGAAAATAACTCCATAGAAGATGCTTTGAGAATTAAAGCTCCCAGAAACTCACACATTTTCCCAGTAGAGAAGGCATTCAATCATCACTGGAGGAAATATGTGGAATTTACAGATATATACTGGTTCCTTTATGTGCATCAGGAAGGTAGGACACCAATCACCTTTTGACTAAATTCTAATATGACTACCACATGGAATATTCTGTTTTTTCTGTCTAGAAATCAAGTTAATGGATAAAGCAGTAAAGAGTCTATTTGATAGCACAGTCAATCACAAATGCAGAAATGCCGTGATTGACAAATTCAGCACTAACATAGGGTTTTCTATAAAAAAAACCCTACAAGAAATTGGTTCTATTTTCTTAGGGTATTCCCTTTTTTCTGTCTAGAAATCAAGTTAATGGATAAAGCAATAAAGAATCTATTCGATAGCTGCAGTCAATCATGAATACAGAAATGCCGTGATTGACAAATTCAGCACTAACATGAAAAAGGAAGAAAATCTTCTATAGAAAACCCTACAAATTGGTTCTATTTTCTTAGGGTGCAACAAGTCCAATTTTGTATGGTACTCAACATTTTGACTTCTTAAAAAAGCCGAAATGCTAACATGGCCTGTAAACTGTTATCTCATAATTAATAGATTCCCAGTGAAAGAAAGATTTGAATAAAATATCAGTACATATGCCCAACTCACACAACAATACAAAAAATAATTACATGTAGAAAATACTTCCAGCAACTACTACAAATTCATGTTTTCCATAGATTAAATGTGACCTTTGGCAAATCTATAGTATCAGCACTCAAAATTTACAAGAAAACATTTATGAAATTATGGAAACTGAAGTATTAGTACTACTTGCACCACTACTTATTTGGAGTTTAAAAATTGATAGGTCTTCGCGAATTTTCAGCCAAACCTTTTCTTATATCAAGGTATATTTAAATATTTTCTTCACAAGCTACATCTCTTACAGAATATCAACATCTTTTTAAGATGCTTGCTCAAATTTCTATTTAAGCCAGTTTCTCATCACATTGAATGATGTACAAGGAACAGGAAACTTTAAATATAAAAGTACCAGTAGTTTTTCATAAATACCTTCAAATGATCCCGTTGCTCACTGTACTTTGAGAGAATTGCCACTCCAGTTGCATAAGCTTCATCAAGCATCTTGGATGAGCTCCGAACTGACTGCATTGCTTGTGCTTCATCATCAAAAATTCTCAAAATATGAGAAGAGTCCCCATTCTAGAATAGAAAGGCAATCCCATTAGATACTTGAATTAAAAGGAATAACTGGAATGACTGGAAAAATCAACAAAAAGTTCCATACAGCTTGTCCAAGTAACTGGACCCTCTCTTGAGCTTCTTCCACTCGCCTCTGGTTCCGCAAGAAGTATTTATCCAAGCTGTCTTTCAAAGAATCAGCCTCTTCAGCCACTTGTTCAACTTTTCTGAATCATCAGCTCACAAAATCCATACACCACGTTTTAATTTGCATATCAAATTTTTTTATAAAAAAAAAATATTGTATGCCAAAAGTAATTTTCTGCATGATGAGGAGAGAACCATATATAAACAAGTTTCTGCTAGTAATTTTCCCAACCAAGATCATATATTGCCTAACCTAAAGTAATCACTCCAAATTTTCTCACTCCCAAAACCAATTTCAGGATTCCAATACAATTTAACGGACCACTCATTTAGAGACAGAAACCAACTTAGAGCTTTTTCCTAGCCATAGCCATATAAATTAACCCTTAATATGGAATCTCATATACCCTCCCAAACAAATAATAAACAATATCAAAAATCAAATCAAAATTTTAGTTGAAAATTGAGTATACATATATACCTTTTCCAGAGATCCCGTTGAGACTTGGCAGGAATGGAACGCCAAAGGTGGTCCATGTTGAGGCAAAGAGAGTGGATCTGGGTGACATCGCTCTTGACAGCTTCAAAAAGGTCCGGCGAAGATCCTAAGGCCGACGATGATGATGATACCGACGATGATGATGATGGAAGAGAAGATGACATGTACTCCAAACGCTCAAGCCTCTCCAATCCATCGCGGGTCTTAAGTAACAATTTCTTCGAATTCTGGTACAGTTCCGACAGCGTTCCACCGCCGGCGACTGCTACTCCTCCACCCACTGCCCCCGTTGTCAACGCCATTATCGACCCCCTCCGGATTCCGTAAAACTTTCTGTCTGTCTTCGATATTAAGCAAAACTTTCAAATTCTTATTTTGAAATGTAATTAGGTACATTAGTTATTTTGGTTCCTTATCTTTACATTTTATGCCGGTTTTGTCCCATTTTGTCCCATATGAACTTGACAGAAAATGACTAATTTGCCATTTAATTAGTTTCTAGATTAGAACTTCAACATATCTCAATTAGAGACTTAGAGTCCAATTTTCAAGTGATATATATATATATATATATGTATTTACGTAAGTATGTATGTGTGTATGGGTCATGGAATGGACGCAAGACTGCTCCGACGGATAATAAAAATATCCACTTGTAATAATTTGAAAATTGAGTTGAAATAACGGGTTTTAGTAGGTATGAAAATGTTATATTTAATGAGTACTCACTCATATTCTCACTTGTTTTGTACTTACATATAATTTTTAACATTTATATATATATATATATATATACACACACATTATTATTAAATTTGTTGCTATTATATATATTTACAAATTTCCTCCAAATAAATTACATTTATTATCCCATAATATTAAACAACAAAATATATATAATGCATAAAATATTTTAAAATAGATTACATTTATACTCCTAAAATAAAAGACATCATCTATATTTTGGGTAGTTTACTCACATCCTCCATCCAAATTGCTTCTTTTCCACTTTTGCATACATTTGCAAACATAGTTGTTTAAAATAGATGTATTTACCATATATCTTCATTGTTCATCGTTGAATTTATTCCATAAATTGAGTATTTATCTTTACACAATTTCACAATAATACATATTAATAAATAATCGTATGTCGACTATTTTATCAATCCATACTTCATAAATTTTATTTTATTTTCTCAATTTCTATATAAAAATCCTAGTGACATGTGTATTACAATTTCACCTAATACATTTATAGAAAACTTTTAATCTCTTACCCCTTCTTTTTTTGACATAAAAACTTTTACCAAATATTGATAGACGTTTTTGAAAAATAAGATGTTCACCATAAAATTGAACCTTGGTTTCAATAATAATTTTAATATCATTCGAAATTTTTTTTAACATTAGTAACCTTATTCGTTCAAGTCTTATTAATATACTTTTAGCAAGTAATTAATAAGGAATAATAGATAATATTTTCTATTTTAAAAAGTTTATTATCCATACTTTTAAAAGAGAATAATTGAGATGAAGAATATGAAACGATAAACAAACAAAAAAATTTGAAGGATATAAAAAAGTATTTAATAAAGGATACAATATGATCGTTTTAGGACAATAAGTTTTGAGATGTAAAAAAAACTAATCTATTTATAGAAATAGATGACTAAATATAATAATTAATTATTATTATTAATATTAATTTCAATAAAATGTATCATAAAAGACCATTTCAAAATTAGATTCCAAAATCATTATCCATGATTTACTTCTTGCCATTTTTTGTTAATTTCAAAAAGATTAGACAAAATAGGACATTTTATATTATTCATTATTGTTCATTATTTATCATTTTATATAAAATTCAACGTGATTTGACAAAAAATAACTCTTAAAAATCAGATAAAATAACTCTTAAAAATCAGATTTCGCTACCACCACGGGAATAAGGCTGTCAATCCAATGATAGAATATTTAACCACAGTAATAAAGATAATTACTAAACATAATTAAACAATAGTACAGTGCATTTGTGATTGGAAGATTATTGGTTTTATTTTTCGTTTCTTACTACATGAACCCCTCTAAATCCCAAATTTTCCTCTATTTTCCCTTCATTTCCTACTACAAAAATTTGGCATAAAGAGGTGTTTCATAAACTCATAGTAGGGAAAAAGGGAAAAATGTATTATTTTACTTTTGTCTATATTCCAATTGCTAATGATGACTTTTTAAAATGACCTTACCAGATTTTGCAAAATTTAGCCAAAAGAAAAAGTGTGCAAAATGTAAAAACGTTGAAGACAAAAAATAAAATAAAATAAACATTGAAGACCAATAATACCAAAAGTTAAATCGTTAAGGACGAAAACCAATAAGCTTCCATTTGTGATTTGTATCTCCAGAAATTTTGTTGCCTATGATGCCCAACACTTTTTTCCCCCAAAAGGTCTCAAAATTTACATTACAAATTGTTTCTTGGAACATAAAAGTACAGCAGATGAGGCAATTCCCTAGGGTGATAAAGAAATAAAACCCGTCCCCAATCACCGGAAGTGGATCAAGGCAAGCAGTTTGCAATAACAGCTTTAGCTTGACCAAATGAACTTTACTAGATTTTGACCTCTTAACTATTTGCCTCCAAGAAGCACTGAGCTTTTCATTTTCTGCGAATTTTAACCTTAAGAGACCATTGAAGCCTCCCTTCTGGCAGAGGAATAGATCTTGGAAGGCGGAGTGGAACCTCAAACTCACCGATAGATGCCAAAGGAGTAGGTAGTTGTAAATTTTCAGGTTCAATATGCACCAAAAGCTGCCTCGCAATCTGGGATAGGATACAATAGAATCATAGCACAGTAAAGAGAGTGCAAGAACATTATTTTGATATTTTAAGGCCGTCAAATGCAATTAAATTCAACAGAATCACCACAGGCCATATACAGTTAGGACTGTGACTCCTAGAAGACAATTGAAATCAAGATAAGAAACATTCATCATATTCGTAGTGGTTTGCCAGGAAACATGCAGTTTGGAAAGTTGGTAAAGGGAGTGAAAGCAAAATTGAAAATGCAGCCATACACAAAAAACATGGCAAATAAATAATGATTAGGATTTAGGTTAAATTTGTGCAACAACCAACCAACATCCTGCTTCCTAACTTGCAATTTGACATAAAACTTAAATACAATTTAAAAGTCTAAAACTAAGGGACTTGGGGAAAGTATGATACCCACAAGACATACAAGGAGTAGTGGTTATAAAACAGCACCTTGCAAACTCAGCTTAGAAGGGATATAGTGAAAAGCCAGAACCTCTTATTAACATCTACAGGACATTGTAATAGTCACCTAAACCAGTATAACAATCACAAGTCAATTTGACAAAATGGCAAATAGATTTATCAAATAATAAAAGCCAATCAATGAAACTAAACCAGAGGTCAAAGTGAACACATGGGTTCTCATAATTATTGTAGCATGATCCAATCAAACTAGACGTGTTAATTACAATATCAAGTTTGTTTTTCTTACATATACTGAATGAACTTGCACACTTATCCTTACAATGCATGTGCTAAAGGGAATCCAATATGTCACCGATTAAAACAGGATGAAACAAATGATAGAATCAACAACTACTGAGTACTTTCACTTCTCAGTTTCCATGTATTAAATGGTTGGACACCAAATAAGACTAAAATAACAGATGGGCAAAGATCGTCGAGGAGTTTCGATACCTGAAAGGTATTTTGTGAATCAACTTTGAACCAGTTCCTTGTAGGTTCAGGTAACATCATATTTAGGCTATACATTAAAGCAAGCTACACTCAACAAAGGAAATAAAATGACAACTAAGCCTATTTTTCTATCTTTTCTTTTATTTGCAGTGCTGTTCCTGAGAAGGTGGGAAGCTTGGTTTTGGATTCAACTCCTTTGCTTGGCTTTCAGATTGCAAGGGTTATCTTGCAGTTCTTAATAGCAGCTTTTGGCATTAAGTTGCTCTTGAAAGATAAAGCTTTTGCCATTAAGTTGCTCTTCAAAGATAAATGCATTTCTCATTCATCCTAGGAGCCAGTTTAATTACCCAATGCACATTCTCCACCATTTTAAGGTTGAGGAACAAGAGAAGATGGAATTCCCTGGCCATTCATAATCAAGAAGCAAGATCCTTCTCACCCTTCAATTAGGTAAGGATTATGATTAATACACTAGTTGTTTGCAGGTAAAGGCAGTTATTCTAAGATTATAGCAATAACTAGATGTCCAATGCATTAGCTGGTTGTAGTTAGATTCAATTATTAAAAGGTGCCACTCTTAGGTCCAAAGAAACTTAATTCCTACTATCATTCATAGATAGAATCAGTAGTTGTATACCCATGAAAAATACACTCACAGATACATAACACCACAGAAAAGTTATTTAGAATGAAAGAATATTGTTCTAAAAAGTCTTAAATTTCAGGAATATGTAAAAAATTGAAGGGAAGAAGAAAGTCATACCTCAGATACAATTTCATCTTTTGTCACAGGTTCTTGCACTTCATTCCCATCCTTAGTGCTTATCTTACGCAGAACCTAAAAGAACACTAGTCAGTTTAGGACAAATAAGGAAAGGAATTTTCCCCTCTTTTTTCAATTTTTTTTTTGGGGGGGGGGGGGATGGGGGGAGAGACATTTTATCTCTCTACTACTTAAACAAGCATAAGCTACTGAAGAGTAAACACATAAATGAACTCATTCAAACCATATGAATAACCACCAGTTTAGGGGCCTAAAATATCAAACAGACTTGTTCATCACAGAGAAAATCAGGACATATTAAAAGCCATGGCTACCGTTCTAGTAGAGGAAAGAATTTATTTTGGATATATGAACGAGGAACCTTCATAACAATTCATTTCAACAACAAAGTAGCAAGTATAAGAGATACCAATTTTGTACTATCAAGCCGTTTAGCTGCGGTCTGATATTCTTTCATCTGATCTTCCTCTGTCTTTGGCTTGGCGACTTTTACCTCTTCCTCTTCCTTTGGTTGGTAAATCTGAAAATTACAATAAATATTTATCAGAAATGAGTGTCAGACTACAAGCAATAAAAGAGCTAAATCTAAAAACTAATTTGAAGGCATATGATTTGTCTGATAGACAAGCAATTCCTGCATAAACAAACTAAATTTAACTGTTATAAAAACTAATTGTTCTAAAGAAGGATCATAAAACCTCATCAGCTCATTGCGAAATGTGTTCAGCTACCTCAATGTCATTGAGTCTCTGATAATTTGAATAGTACAATGAACCATTCAAGCATGTTCTCTTATGAGATGCATGAACTCAAATGCAGTGGGCTATCAGCTTCAAAACGGACACACACACCAAAACTCTCCATTCCATGGGTCATTCAGTAGCCAAGTATATGATTTGGTAACAAAAGTTTCCCTTTATTTCCAAGATATGAATTGCAGAATGGAATAAGCATGGAATCTATTTCAAAAGTACAGAAGGTTTTATTCTCAAGATTTATTCTGATTATGCACATGAGAAACAACAATGAACTTTGAACTTTATTAGTTTCAATACCGATAAGTTGCTATTTGGTCCATCTATATGATCTCATAAGAAAAAACAAATGCTCCCTTCATCTGAAATTAAATATCCATTTTTTAATTTTAGAATGTCTAGAATTGAATGTTCACTTTCCTAAAATAAATAAATTTAAGATATAATATCAGAAATTTATATGCCACCGACTCATATAACACCACCACTAACAATATTAATAATAAGAATAAGAATAATGTGATAATTTTATTAATGTCAATTAAGGAAAGATATAAGCATATTTATTATTGAAAGTTCCAATAACAAACCTCCTTATCTTCATTAAGAGATTTCTCACTAAATCTTATAGTCCCACCACATAGTAACATTAAAAATAAAGATAAGGGCTAACGGAACATCTGAAGATTTTTTCCTTATGCATGTTTTTCAGCTGTGTATTAATTCATCAATTATGCAAGTAAAATATTTCAAACTCATTCCTAGTTAATTCAATACTCAGTAGAAAAACGGTAAAACACATACAGCCAAAGGTAACAGACTAATCCCGTTATTTGAAAAATCCAAAAACAAAGACTCTATAGCTTTTGCTAGAGTTTTCCCATGACCATACTTGCTTTTTATTATAGCTCTGATTATATTTAGCAAACAAATGTTTTTTCAAAAAAAGAAAAACAAAAGGCAAAAAATAGAGGAAGCACTCGCCTAGTACATAAATCATTTTTCTTCTAGAAATTTTAATACCAGACTCTCCCAAGAAACCACCAAGATCCTTAACTGAATGAAATCTGTTCTACAGAAATGTTATTTTCTCACCAGCATCTCAAAAAATGCATTAAAATTCACAATACCACAGAAAACTACGAAATAGATTCTTCTTCTTTTTATAAAAAATTATATGAGCAATGATGCTTACCTTCCGCTGCTCTCTGATGAGGTAGGCAAACTTGTCAATGTTTGGGACAGCAAGCAACTTTGGCATCAGATGGTTCCGAAAAAACCCTGGTTTCACCTTCACCGTTTCTCCTGCTTTTCCTAGTTTATCTATTGTCTGCAATGCAATTTTTTTAAAAAAAAAATTAAAAAGGAAAATTGTAACACCATCGCTTTTCACTACGATGAATTAGGGACTAAATCCCGCTTTGATACAATAGTTTAAAAAAAAAATTAACTAAAAAAATGGAAGTTTTACTTACAGTAGTTAGAATGACATCTAATTTTCGATAACGGACACCATGAGCAGCATAAAAGATTGGGTGGTGAAGAACCATATCCGAACTCCGGCGAAGGATACTTTTCCCGTATTTAAGGTACGCCATTCCCGAAATGAGCCTAAACTAACAAATAGAATTCCTTTTCCTATTCAGCTCCTCCAACAATTTTTATGGAAATTATTAACGAAATATTGCTCGAGGTGATGCAGAAAGCTTTCGATTGGAGAATGTGTCAATGAGATGAAAGAATTAGAGGCAAATTTCTGCTTCGGCGTCCGGAAACATTGGCGCGGAAGAAGAGGTGCGTAGGGTTTTAGCGGTTGAGGAGTTTTTTTTTTTTTAATAACCCAGTTTAAAGGGTTAGCGCCATACTAAGTTAGGATTAGTCTGCGTTTGTACTTGATTAGCATCGACTTCACACCAATATCCAATCAGAAAGGAATCACAGTCATTGTGCACCTACATAAATAAAAATAAATAAATAATAATTGAATTAGATCTACCAGCTAATTCCTTACTCTTGTTGAACTCCTAACTTTTTTATAAGATTAATCAAATAAATTTTGTTATCCCTATTTATAATATATTTTATTATTTTTAGAATTATTGTGTATATTATTTTTAAATTCACTATTATTTTATTAAAAGAGATAAAGATAAACCAAATGTTTAATTTTTTAATAAAAATTAAAAATAAATAATAATATAATGAGAAGTAAAATAATTTATTAATTTATGTAAAATTATTTAAAATAATCTTATAAAAATTATAAATGGAGTATATATCCACTAGAGGACAAACTCCGCACATAAGGTGAAGAGCAGGTAACACAGGTGATGGAAAAAACATCTTATTCACAATTTCAATACATAAATAAATTTATTGCACATAATATTATCATTTCTGTAGTGTAAATTTATCATGACTATTAGAGGATTATATAAGTAAAAAAAAATCACATAATTTCCTGTGAAATGGTTATTGACCACTTAAATTAAATTATACAAAATAGATTGTACCTATTTATTGATGCATCATCTCTATATCAACAAAAGCAGAAATTGTGTAAAATATTTAACCATGTGGAAATCAAACACATAATAAAACAAAAGGAATATGGACCAAAGGCATAAGTAAACATTTTCAATACCAAATGCCCAAAACCACATGCACCACCCTACAAATAAGGCAGAATATTTTCTATTTTTCTATCTCCACAATTTCCTATTAAAGGCCTGGAGTTATGACAACAAAATTTCATAAATTTAGTAGAGAAAATTGCATCCTCAATTAAGTAAAAAATAGTTTGGTGTTGATGAAATGACATCCTTAAATGGTCATACTAGCGGTTTTGAAATATATTGATAGTGTCTCCTGCATATTTTATTGGCACAATTATACAATAATCAGTGAAATCTATCAAACCATATGTTATTTAATGACAATATTTTTAATAAATTAAACCAAGTGTTTCATCTGGTTGTCTAGGAATATTTATGCATAATATGCAATGGTATTTAAGGACTTGTATTCTAAAATTATTAAATCAAACATATTTCAAATTTCTTTACTCTTTATCATATGGGACTATTACTAGTTTCTTAGAGACAAGGACTCTCATCGAAATGACATTAATAGAAATTCGAGTTCAAACACAAATAAGAAGAAGATAGATCTTTTGAGCTATGATAGATGTTAAATTACAAGAGCTAGAGCTAAATAGATTAAAGATGCACTTAATGAGCTTATTTTGTGTTATTTTGATCAATCTCCTCAAGAGCTAAATTGCATTGGTTGCTCAAGACTTCTGAATTTAATTATATTTAATACAAAGATTAATAAAGTCCAATTACAAGCCCACCAAACTTAAGAATTTCGTCTAACCCATAAGAATTTTAGGGTTTATTCGTTTTCTATAAGAATTTGGAAATATTGGCAGATTTGGTATTTATTAGGTTTATTGTTTTATTTATTTTTCTTTTTGAATAAGGAAATCTGAATAGATTTGATATCTTAGTAGATTTGATTTCCTTTTTAAACAAGTAGAGTTTCTAATCAAACAAGGATTTGAACTCTTTCTTCTATATATGTAATTGGAACAAATCAAATGATGATCATTTAATACAATTTTGAGTTTTATCTTAAAGTTCTTGTGATAGCTTTGCTTTGAAATTATCTAAGAATTTTGCCACTTATAATTAGGGTTCTTAGTTATTTGATAAGTAAAGGCTCCTAATTCGTGATGTTTGGTAATATTATTAAGAGGTTGTTACGGATTTTGTTTAATAGATAAGCAAGGATCGTATAACTCTCCCATAATGATTTTGTAGCTTTGAACACATTCTTTGTCTCACATTCAATTGCAACCTTAAGGAAGTTTATTGATAATAACCCCACGAGTAGAAGGCAAAGGTAACAAAATAAAAGGGGAATGTGATTGCCGACCCATGGATGAGAATCTATGTTCAAATGACTCATTTTTACCTTTTCTTTTCAATATTTGCATCTCTATTTTCTTTCCAACAAGTACCATTTTGTATTAAACCGTAATTTACAAGATTTTTATGTATTTATTGTGTTTATATTTGATATTAACTCTAGTTAATTACATGTTTTGTATTTTTAAGTTATTCATCATATTTAAATCTTTGTTTTTAGTGAAATAGATGATTTTAGTTGAGAAATTGAATAGTTAAATGTAACAAACAAGTAAAGGGAATTGAAAAAATGAAGTATTCTTGAACTTGCCACTCATGCGGCAATCTCAATGTCAATTGGCGCTAAGGTGGCAAGATCAATAACGTAGACATCAAGCTCAGTGTAAATTACTGTTTATATGGCAACCCTAGCCTCCTTTGACTGTCTCTAGTTTTTATTAGTTACTAAATAACCATTGTGAACTTTTGTATTGATATTAAAGAAGATCAATGAAGTGAAACTTTACAAATTTTGATTATCCAATTGAATGAGTTTTTCTTTATTATTTATTTTCTCTTTAATGTTTTTATTGATGAATTGTGAGTAATTTATTAGTTAGTAAAAATATGTATTAGGTTGACTTTTTATGAGATTTTGAGATAATTCTAATCATAGATTTACATTCAACATATAGGTATCTTTTAGATCTATATATTCAAGAATTGATTTTAAACTAGAAGAATCTAAAATCTGATTAGTTAATGTTGATTTGTTCTTGAGTATTTGAACAATTTCATAATTCATTTTATCAATTGTATCTTTTCAATTAAGAATAGTCATTTTAATTGATTTATATAATTGATTAGCTAGGAATTGAAAACCGGATGTTTGATTTTCCATTGTGGTATCATTAATTAATTAACTTGGTTTGATTAATTAATGAAAAATTGTTTGAAATAAATTTATATAAATTTAATTGACTATTATTTTTGTCATATTTATGTTGATGCTATTATCTATCTTTTTGCTACTTGATTGATAATTTTATTCAAGCAATTTGGTAAAGTTATTATTTGAGTTAGTGATTAATTTGTTGCGATATGCGGAATTAATCAATTCTAATTAGAACTGGAATTGCTGCGCTACGCGATATTCCAAGTCAACTTCTTTAAAGTATTTTTATCAATGATTACCCATATAAACGAAGCTAAATATATATTCCTCGTTAACATTTTTTATCATAGATTTACAAAAGTGTTTGAAGTGTTTTGTATTTATTATTTTAAAAGTGTTTCATCTTCTAATTGGTTTCCAACACACAAATCACCCAAAATCTTATTACATTTCTCTTTTAAAGAATTTAGAATTTCCCGTGGGATCGATATTTACTGACCACTATTATATAGTTGTGAGTTTAAAAATATATTAAGTTGAAAGCGCAATGACACGCCCATCAAATTTTGATGCCGTTGCCAGGGAGTTATCTTAAATTCTTAAGCTAAGTTTTCTAATTTTCTTTTACTTTTTGAGTTTTTGCAAGTTTCTTCCTTTGTTAACGAGGTCAGAAGTTTAGATTTGTATGTTCATTCGTATTGGTAAGAAAATCGAATATATTAACAAGGAACCACAACCATCAAATCTGGCTCTTTCGTATGGTGAATATTACTATATGTTGACCTTACCAATTGATTAAGAATCATTTGCTTTTTTACTAAGAATCGGAATGGTCGAGATTGGATGGTTTTCAAGTTCGAATAGGTAAGTGCTTTTAATAATCAATAGAGTTCAAGTGCAAGTTGACATCTACTTTAAATTACTAAAAATTATATAAATAAAGAGATTAGTAGGAAATAAAAAAAAAATTGATAAAATAACATAATTAAATGATATTTAACCAAAATAAATTGATGAAATAGTAGTCATTTTTTTTAGTCTTATCCCATTAGACTTTGAGTATTTATATAATTTCTAAGATTCCATATTAATTGTGATTGACCATCTAGATTAATCTACATGATTAAAAAACTAAGATTTTTCTAATCTATGATTGATAAAGTCACAATAGAAAATATTAGTGTAATTAAGCTGTAGAGATTGACTTAATTAAGCTAATAGAAAATTATATAATTAAAATTACATATGATTGAAGCGACTTGTTATGTGTAATGTGACATTGGTGATGCTTTATGAGTTATATGCATCTGCTTGATTAATCTATGCATGTTGTTTGGTAGATTATTGGTTAATTATGGGTTAATTTGCATGTTGTTTGGAATTAATCCAATTTTAAGGATAAAGATTTGTGTTGTTCGAAATTCCAAAGATCAACTGCTCAAAGAGTTTCATATATGATCAATGGTTCCAAAATACATAACCAATACATACTCCTTGCTAAAAAAATTTATTAAAGAGTTTTCTAAAGTTACAAATTTTAAGGTTTTCTAGTTAATACCTTTAATTAGCTTTTAATTTTCTAATTAAATCTTATCCCTCCTTAGTTAATAAACTTAACTAGGGAATTAACTAGTCCTGGTGAGATAGACTAAAGTTACAAATTTTAAGGTTTTCTAGTTAATACCTTTAATTAGCTTTTAATTTTCTAACTAAATCTTATCCCTTTTAGTTAATAAACTTAACTAAGGAATTAACTAGTCCTGGTGAGATTGACCATTACTTATCCTATCTACATTTTAAAGGTTAAATTGAGAATTAAATTTGGCAGCACCATGACACCTCTTGTCAATTGATGTGAAGTGAATTTTGTAAATGCAATTTCCTAGAAATTGTACTAGTATTCGCACGTAGTATAATGATAAATTAAGGTCAATTCCAGGTACATTAAAGTTTAATTACCAAAATTATTATCAAAACTTAATTTTGATCGATGATTTTCGAATGATGAATTAACTAAATAGAACTAAGAAAACCCAACTAAATAACAAAATTCAATACAAAAAGATTAATTATTACTTCAATGATCCAATTAGCTTATGTCAAACTCTTGTTTTGATTTACTAATGATGAACTTCCCTTAAATAAACTTCGTTCAATTTCTCTAATATAAAGTGTATATCTTCAATTAATAATCTACTATAATTATGAAAATGTTATTTCATCAATTTATTTTGATTAAATATAATTTAAATATTTTGTTTTATTGATATTTTTGTATTTCTTGCTAATCTTTTTGTTTGTAAGATTTTTAGTAATTTATTGATAAGTTTGAAAATAAAGGTAAAGAGAAAATGCCGCAAGAAAATTATTTAGAATCTATATAAAAAAAAAAAAAAGCAATCAAGGTAAGTCAACTGTTACGGTCAATGGTCCAATTCTAGAATAATCTGTTCTGACATATGCTGTAGGTTTTTTGGATTGTTTCGTCCCATGTGTATAAAACTTATATGTTGGGTGTCTAGTACCTGGTTGTTGCATGTATTATCGGGAAGAGAGATGATAAATTCAGCTAATAACTCCTTGTTGTGACTGTAGATTCTATCTTTTATGTCAAAGAAAACATGAATAAAGACTTCAAGTAAATTATGATACTATTTAAACTCCTTCGGGCATGGAATTTCTTATTTGTGTTTAATGTTTTCAATCTACAACAGTGCATTGTGATTATGAAATCATGTATGCTGTTTCTTCCTATTTTCCAACTCTCTTTTTTATTTAATTTTTATCTAAACCCTAAACCCTAAATAAAACCCAAATAAAGTAGAGCTGTATGGTGTTTGTACTCTCTGGGCACATGTATAGCAAAGTTGTTTGTTCTGATTTTTATCAAGTGCAGTTGAAGGTTTAAAAGAATGACTATCTAGTTTCTGGAATCTAATTAATCTTTTTCTGTGAAAAAAGAAAAAGAAAAAAATGTTTCTTTTGTTGTTGATTGTGGGGGAGGCTGGGAGTTCTCGTACATTACTGCTCCTTACATCTGCGTTACGGTAAGGTGATCTTCCCGTTGCAAGATATTTAGCAACTAAAAGTATGCCTGGTTGGTAGGTTTGTGAGTATAAGTGGTATCAAGATTGCACTTGAATGGGATTTGTTACACGTGTGATGATGGGCATGCTAATTTTGGACACTCACATAAGCAAATCGAGAATTGTTTGTGTTGTCAGTGAAATTAATTTGATATGTAGTTGGATCCAAAACTATGTAATCGTCTTCAGAGGTAAAAGAAAAAAATGGCACATATATTATTGGAAGTAGTAAATTTAAAAGTTTGTTGTTCAATTGTAAGCTAATAATACATGTAGAAAGTTGATGAGTGCCCTGAACAATTGTAGATATTTATGAGCTGAATAGAAATGCAATGTTATCTGAAATAATGCTTTTTAGTTCATCTATATAGATTCAGGAAATTACATTCTTGTTTTGTCTTTACCCTCTCTATACTCATTTTGTTGTATATGAAATGTTGCCATTCAATAAGCTATCTGAATATCTCCCCTGTTCACCTTGTTGCTTTCTCTCTTTGGGAAACTGATCGTTGATCTAAAGATTAAATTGAAAGGGAGAAAATACAAACTATTTCTGTTATTTCATGTCCTATTGTACTTCCTTCTTTAACTCTTTCCAGTTCTATATGTCATTGATTTCTCGTCCTTAGTTGGTAATATGGTTCTTTTTTTATTGGTTCAAGGATTGACTAAGGTTTGGATTTCCTAAGTTTTGGGATATGCCTTTTAGGTCAATGTATGATTTTTATTGTAACTAAGTGTTCAATTGTGTTTAACTGTTGAGTTCAATAATTGAAAAGTTCCTGTATTAATGACCTGCTTTACGGTGCTGCTAGAGTGGACTTCCTTTGACTTGTTCCTTCACCAATATTGTCTTGCCTATATGGATCATTTACAGAAGATCTGAGTACTTGACGCTATGCTATTCTGGATATGGTTCTTTTTATATGCTTGCTATCATCATCCCGAAAACTGGGATACATAATTGTGAGAGTATGCTTAGTAAGATTTTGTAAGATTCCCATCTTGGCTAAAAAGTCAAGCTACTATGGAGTTATAATTTATAAATATACACACGTTAAACAATAATTATAGCTAATATCTAACACTTGCAGATAATAGAAGATACACTTTAGTTCTGAAGAAATCTTTAAGCTTTTAGCTTTGGTGCTTCTATTGTATATTGCAAAATAAGGTATGAATAGTGAGAAGAATGATGTTGCAGGAATGTAATTATATATAGACTTTTCTAGTTGCGGGAATGTAATTATATATGCACTTTTCTAGATCAATCTGAATTTATCTTAGAAGTCAAATGATGCCTTATTATATAATGAATTTTAAATTTTGAACTTCAGTCTTACATTTTTTTTTTTCATATGAGAATATCTTTTGAAATTTGTACCCTGTGGATATTTTTCTTAATATATGATGAGCATACAGGGTTCCTGCTTTGCACTGCATTCTTGGGTCAAGAATTCTATCTAAGGTTTCTATGTTTTCAGTATGTCAAGTGTTACATTTAAATCTTTGTTTTTCCTCTTCTTCATGAAGTCAGAAGTCGAGTGTTTTTTGAGTGTCTTGTATGTTTTTAGGGGTATACATATTTTTATGTTAGTTGCTCAACTAATTTTTCAGGCAATTATTACTTGTTAGGCTGTTTTCTTTTGTACATGTTTTGAATTGAAGGACCTGATTATTTTCCTTTTCAAGATCATTTCCAGAATGACAATCAGAAGCATTCTAGCTTATGTTTTTACGAGGGTAGTGTAATTAGCTGATGAATAACAGAATGACAATCAGAAGCATTCTATCTTGTTAAATAGTTTATGTTTCTTCTTGCTATCTACTTCTGGTTACTAATTTGAACATTTTTCTTCTGTTTGGTTATAGTTTGGCAGCTTCACATAAATGTCTAGAGCTGAAAGACATGGTAGGCATAGCTCCCCTCAAGTAGACTGCAATTATTGTACTCGACATCATTCCTCATTCGGTTAGGTTTGAAAATGAGATATTAACATTGTAAACACCAGTTGCTTGACTAATTCAAGGAAAGGAAAAAATAAGAAAAGGAAGAACATGTTATGGACATATAATAAAATTTTGTAAAATACTTCAACATGTTGTTTCTGCTTGACAGCAGCTTGATGTTGGAGTTTTACTGGTATGTACTATGCTCCTTTTTCTCCTTTTGCAAGTAATTCATCATGAATCCCTCTTCAATTAACCTACTGCTCTCAACTACTGAAATTTTGTTCGAATTTTGGATTGTAGATAGACGATGAACTATAAGAAGGCAAGTCCTACAGGGCATGGTCTTTTCAAGTGCATCTTGTACAATGTTCTCTGATTTAATGTCTAGAGCACTTGCCTCATCCAGCAGCAATATGAGTGGATTTTTCAAAATGGCAAGGGCAAGAGCTATCCTTTGCTTTTGGCCCCCTGATAGGCTGCACTCCTCTTTCTCCACAGTAAGTTCTGTAACCATCTGACATTGTGCTGTGATCGAAAGTGATAATTATAAATGCACTTCAGAAATGATCGACACCAAAAGGAGAACAAGATCAACAAGTCAGAACTATTGATACCTTATAAATTCATGGACGTTTGCAAGAGTTGCTGCCTCAATCACTTCAGCTTCTGTAGGATTCTCTGTTCCATATGTTATATTTTCGTAGATGGTACCTGCAAAGAGTCTTGGCTCCCGACCAACCCCATGACATGCAATTTGTGACCTGAAAGCTCTCAGGTTATACAATCTGAAGTCAATTCCATCAATTTTACTTGTTCCCTTTGAAGGGTCATAGAATCTCTCGATCATTCTGATGACTGTTGATTTTCCGCAGCCGCTTTAGCCAACTAAAGCAACAACTTCTCCGGCTTCTATCTTTAAGCTGAAATTATTCAAGAACATTTGTTTTGGTCCTGTTGGATAGAAAAAATTTACCCCTTTCAGTTCTATTTGTCCATTTAAGGTCACAGGGATAATAGCTTCTTGATCGTCTGGTATCAACTTGCTATTTCTTTTCAAAATAATGAAGATTGATTTCAATGCATTGGTCCATTTTGATAAATCCATAGTCATGCTTCCAGACTGTGCTATAACTCTACCTGTTGCTATCAATATGAAAAATGTCGTGAAGAGGTGCTTGAATGAGATCTCTCCATTGAAAAGTTTACCTCCATGCCAGCATAGATTGCTTATGGCTCTCCTTGGGGCCCGTTTGTGACCCTATCCTGAGAGTAAAATGCAGTAATAACTCTATGGTTACCAGCAGTCTTTTTTCTTGGCGCTTTCTGCGCCGGTTGATTACGAACGGCCTCATTTGCAATTTCACTGCTCTTGTTTTGTGACTTCAAGATTTTCTTAGACATGCTCCTCATCGTTATTGCCCTTACTTAGAATGCTCCAATCATGAGTGGCTGCAATGCTATAACTACAAGAGCAAGTTTCCAACCCAATACCAAAGACCAAATAACTGCTAATGTTCCTGAAATTGCTTTAATAAGAAATGCCAAACAATCTGCAACAAGACGTCTTACCATGGTTGCATCTATAATCTTAAGAACAGTGCACCAGTACTGTTATCTTCCTGGTCGAACCATTCAATCTCGAAAGTGAGAATCTTCTCAACAATGGCCACTCTAACTTCTTTGTCAGGTGTTCTCCCGTAACTCCAAAATTATAGTGCTGAATCGCGCTTGATATTAGATGGGCATTGTGCCTTTTCAGCCAAATAAAGAATAAAAAAATGACAAATAAAGGGGTTGCATTTAGCTTACCAAAATACCCCTACGACCACCTCCTTTTATTGGCTGTCCTTGCATACAAGGCATTGCATTGTCACCTAGTTCCAGAGAAAATATCCCAAGGAAATTCCACAATCTGCATTCCAATAAGCTTTGGCACACCATGCAAAGGGTCAATCAAATGTAAAAGTACCTATTTCAAAATTCTCCAATTATACTGATTGCCAAAAGGTAAATGCACCTTCTCTTTATCTATATATGTAAGAAAAATCCAATATTTAAAATAACAAAATATTGTAGAGTATCATGGAGATCAAATTACATCATAACACAGTTCAATATGTACATTCTTGTATCATACTATCAGCCTCGCAGAATACTACACATTTCAAAATTGTGAGGCATCCTCCCATCTGACGCTTCTTTCAATAATGGGCACCTCAGGGAGCATCCTCCTCAGCTGAATGGTCACAAGATGTAGCAAGTCAATTTACAGAATAATCATCTCCATTAAACTTAAAAAAGAGCTCAGCACACAATTTGGGTGTTTTGGGGGATATTGCAGGGATTGGTCAAAAGTTCTGAGAGAGGAGAAGGAGGAGATCACTTACTGCTCAAAATGAATCCTTGAAGTAAGCTCTGAGCCCTTTCAGCTTGCTCTGGAGTGCCTGATATTTGAATAGTCTTCTCAGTCACCTCTGGTCTATCCTCAATGAGTTTAACATTCGCTCCAGATAACTGTTTACATGAAGGTTAATGAAAATGAGATCTAAAGACAGTCTTGTCAAATTGATATTAGAAGTAGGAGAGACAAAAAGGTAGAGACACCTCGCTGATCTGAGCAAGTTTGTTTCTTGATTTTGTAATAAGTTTGGATGCTGCATGTGGTGGTATTACAACTTCGAGTATACTCCTGGTGACCAATGGAACAGAAATTCTGGGAATACAAAAAGGAGTAGGGTTAATCCAAATGGCCAGGTAATCCCTATTTGCCAAAAAATCTGAGACCAAATACCTAGGCAATCCATTAGGCACGCCTTCACGGCGCTCAATTTCATTTTGCTTGATTGAATCAGTAACAGAATTTGCAGACTCCTGCAAAAGAAGAAATCATTCTCTGACTACTAAAGCAGATGGTTTTAATTTATCACCAAACCAACAAAGAAAAGAAAAAAAGGAGCAAATGGTTCTCGAGTTACTAGGCTTGGGAACCCTGCAGTTGGCAAATTGTGTTGGAGATGACATTAGAGAGGCAAAGGGTTGAAGTGCAGTTTAATGATCCAGCAAATGATAATTTCTTTTTTCATTTAATTTTTTAAAATTAAGACCAAAAGCATATTTCCACATTTTTAGCATGAAAAGAATTTAGGATTCACTGAAGAATAAATAGCACTCATGGGAAAAAATGTAAATGGCATGAACATAAACAGGACAATCTTCTTACACTCATTGGTTGTGCAGTTCCGGTGTTTATCAGCAGCGCAGTGGCTGCATTCTGATGGGCTGAAGTGGGAGGATCAGCTCTATGGTACTCTTCTTGAGAAGGGACCACATTGTTGGCAGAACCTGCCTCAGATGCCAGATTACTCTCCATGGGACTAGGGAGAGGTATATCCCTCTGGAGAAATCCCGATAAATATAAGCCCGCAGTTTTGTTGTCACCTCAATAAGAGCTTCCCGAGCAGCTTTAATCTCCCCCACAATCTGCAGGAATATAAAGCTGAATTCTAACAATGCCAAGAATGAAACTCAGTCATAGGTTCTACGGTGGTTATGAGGGGAAAAAAGCCAGATTTTCAGAAAACAAACAGACTGACAAGGAAAGAAAAATGGCTGTGCAGCTTGTCTGCTACTCATATCAATATAATTAGTATAATAAGACTAGCAGAGGCAAATGTGTCCATAAGCATGGAGCTTAATCAACAAACCTGTACAATCTCATCAGTTTCAGATATGCACACAGAAAGTTCTTCTCGAGGCAGAATTTGTATGTCTGCACCAACTACTTTCTTCAATGTAGATAATGATCCATCCTTTCCATCAAGGCATCCAATTTCAGCAGATTGTAGAAGTAACCTGGTGGTAACAATGTTTTCTTTTTCTGGATGAATATCCACGATGCGGGTTTGAATGTGCAGCAAAGCTTCTTGTGCAGGAAATAGCTCATCATCAGGACCCTAGAAGACATAAACCCAGGAAGACTTCCAACATTAGTGAAGGAGGGGGATTGTTGTATTGTACTCGTACCCCATATAACCAATTGCTTTTTACTAGCTGTCCCGGAAATAGCAAAACCAAATGCACAAGGTGGAGGAATTTTGGTCAATAAAGCAAAATCAAATGAAAAAGGTGAAAGAATTTTGGTCAATAAGTAACTCTTCTTATTTCAAGGCAAAACTTCACAAACAGTGGATTAAAAGAAGCATTTCCTTCCAAAAGTTAAAAGCCACAAGATAATAGACATTCACCATGTATCAAAATGCAAACAAAAATGCACTAGAATCATAGAAAAAATAGCAGAGACAATTCTGAAAATGTAAAATGCAGAAGTACCTCATCCGAGGTAACAGTAATAATCTGTTCATTTGTGCCAGCAACAATATCAGTCACCTTAACATCCACACCAACTTCATTTTGAAGCATATCTATAAACCCATCTTGTTCCCCAACAATAGAATTAACCTTCTCCACTGGGCAAAGAATTCGAAACACAAGATCTTCACCCAAAAACTGTGCATTGTCAGTGATAGGGGTAGCATCAAAATCAATGGCATGGCCAGCTCGGCGCGAAGAATAGTATTTCCCCGACCACCTGTTAGTCCAGAAGTAAACCTAGACCCAAAATTATCCCCATCAGCAGAAGTTCTGTGGATTGAATTGTTCATGTGAGGAATGAAATCATCATCAGGAGGGAAGAATCGCTCAGGTGACTGCACCCGGCCCTGAAAATGGCCACGATCACGATGTTGGCTCTCTCTCAATCGAGTAGAGATAATTGCTACAGCATTTTTAACAGCATTTGCATCACCTACAACCTGTAAAGTGAGAGAAATCTTAAATGCCTATTCAATAGCCAAAATGACATTTTGCTCCAGTTCATTGGATATCCATAAGAAAATATGAATACACAGAGACCAGGAACAACGCTTATAAGCTGCACACAGCAAGAAAACATCCTAAACAGCATTTGGAATGACAGATAACTTAGAACAGTACACCACCAGAAAGTTACGTATGCTTCCAGTTTTGCAAAGCAGAAAACCTGCTTTTACTATCACTATTTTTCTCAGGTAAAGCAGTTATTAATTAAAGGTTGAAAAGCAGCCTATATGGAGAAACAATGAAGTACAAGGAAGAAAGAATGTGATTGTCTTCTACTGCTAAGCCACTTAAAGTCTAAGTCCATAAACACAGAAGAAACACAAATGCTCAGAAGCTACTAAAAAGGTGTTTTACCATGGAGAGCTAGGCAGCTAATCTCATGGACAGTCAATAATTCATGAGTCATTCTTCCTTAACATTCTCGACAAATATTTCAAAACCATAGTTTAATATCACTAATTGATTATTTAACCAGCTGCTTTTAGCATCCCTCTGCAGAGATAAGAACTCATATACCAGCCAAAAATAAGGTAAAAAGAAATAGTTTCCCTATGTGAAGCATTTGGTCAGCCTCACCCTCCCACAAACAATTCTTTGCCTTAATCAACTGCTCCTAAAACTCGAGTTTATATCCATAAATTTTGTAAGAAACAACTAACTCAATCACTAAATTCATTCTACAGGCAAATACTTTCTTATTTACCCATGTGTGGTTAATATATTTCCAATTACAGCTCAAGAATAAGAATCAACATAAATCCCCTTAATCCATTATCCTTCCTCAAATAGCAAGGCAGGGGAGAAGCAGGTCGTAGATATCATTTTCACCCATAACAATAAGAAAAAAAATTGAAACTCATTAATTGGATTCTCAGCATCCAATTGCCTTTCTCTATTTATGCAAACCAGGTGAAAAGGTAAAATTGACTAATAAATTTAGGTTGTTGATACAGGCATACTTGGATGCGGTATTATAACATATTCAATTTTCAGAGAGCAAAAATACTCAAATGTTATTTGATCCTTGGATTATTATCAGCAATTTATTTAAACCCATCCTAACACTCTGCTCAACTCAAGTTAAAGCCAGCCTTAAAATTTGTGGCTTCAAACTGTTTCTAGAAACTCCTATCTGAGTATGAATAGGGAGTATTACCACTCAGAAGTATCCCCTGCTCTGATAAGTTATTTCAGCAACAGAAAAGTACAAATGTTAGGGTTTCTCCCTCTATGACTTCATTAACTAAGAGTACCTACCAGGACCGTAAATATAATTTGACACCTGACAAACAATATTTAGAACCTCTGCAATAGCATGGAAATGGCTATAAGATGGGATCTTCTGTAAAAAGCAGAACAAAATCCAAGTCTCAAGAGGGCAAGAAATTCAAAGCAGCAATAAGTACTCTAGCATGAAAAGAATCCAAAGCTAAGAATAAGGAGTACAGTCTCCCCCAGTCAAATAGTCAATTAGAAGAAATATGCCACTGCACCTTTGTTTCCAAGTAACACAGCAAGACCCACAAGAACGTTGGAGCATTGAACATAGCCAATCAAGATAAGTAATCATATATGTTTCCATGAAAAGGTTTAAAGATCACAGTAATGTGATTTGATCTTCTCACAAAGAAAAGCAAATAAAGATGTGCCTAACAGAGTGAAATGACCAAATTCTCCTACATTAAGAGTGACAGGTATTCTACAAGAAGGGATTTTTAAGAGTATGAAGAAGAGTTCCTGGTAGTATTTTTAGCATAATTGTTACTAGCCCTATCCTATGTGACTTCATGTTTTGACTCATAATAACATCTATACTTCAGTGCCTTTGTTCAACTTGCTCTCCTATACATCCTCACATCCCTTTCTACTAAACTCTCTCCTGATGTGGTTCCAAATCTGGAAGTAATAAAAAATCTCTCACAGCTACTTGTTTGATTATTAGCCTTTTCATAAAACACTCAGCTTCTAATTATTTCCACTAAAGTCACCAGATGGTAATTAAATTTATCTACCGCATGAAGCATATAAAATTATAAAAATATTGTTAGATCATGGTTATCAGCTCCTTTGCTAATAGTACTTATCATCTAAAACTCATTTTTTAACCTCTTCTCCCACAGGATTCTGATATATAACTGATACAAATGGTTAACAGATACGTGTTTTATTACTCAGCCCTTTTTGAGAAACACCTCTGCTTCTTAACTTACAGCATAATATGCCGAAGTATATCCACATTCTAATATGGGGTCCAATCACTAAATAAGAAAAAAAAAATCATTTGATCCTAGAAGGCATAAAGTTCTGCAATTCAACTTCAAACACCATCCTTCTCCGCACCAAGCAAATTTCACCTAGAACTTCGTTTTTGGGTTGGTTTTAAATGTGGAAAGAGGTCTGAGCAAAGTTCTGCACTCAAAGTAAGTAATGGTTAAAAAATTCATGTACTACAGTGTAGCAAAGATCCATATTGCCATATCAATAATTCTACCACACTCTGCTCATAACTAAAAGGATCGAGTCTTTGGGCATTAAAGTAATCAAAATTTTTGAGGAAACAAACAATCAGGACCTGAACAATCTCTTCGGATATTGCAACACACCGAGGAAGGGTATGATCCCTCGGCAAAATCCTTATATGGGTCTTAGTCTCAATCCTCATTTGCTCAATAATCTTCCCTCCTTTGCCCAACAAAGATCCCACATGCATTCTTGACACCACCAACCTAGTAACCACCACTTTATCTCTATTCCCATAACCATATCCGTCCTCTCCAGCTCCAGGAACAGGACCAGAACCGCCGCCTTCACTCTCCAAAATCCTATCATGTATCAAGAACAAGGCTTCCTGGGCAGGTGAAAAGGCAGGCATCCGGCCATCGGGGTCACGCCGTCTTGTATCAGAGATCTCAATTATTCTCTCCTCGTCGCCGGGAATCAATTCATGCACATTAATCCAAGCTCCAGTATGTTGTCTAATAGCCTTGATAATGCTCCCAGATTTCCCAATCACTCCCCCAGCCTTGACATCATGGCACAAAATTCTATAACTAGTAGTCACATTCACTGATGGGTCCTGAATTTTTCTTCCCCCACCACCACCAGCACCACCAAACGCCGAGGAACGACGGTGGTGGGATTGATGATAACTACTATTGCTATTGTACCGAGGTTTGGTTCTGGGGATGATATCAGAATCATAATCTTGGTGGTCATAATAGTACCTCTTAGAAGATCTTGATCTATCCATCTATCATAAAAATGCTGTCTTTTCACTCAAAGATTTCAAACAAAAAATCACCAGAGTTGAAAACTCTAGGACTATAACAACTTCTTGAAGGATGGACTGAGTTCAACACGGAGTCATACTTGAA
>SRSM01000017.1:0-31187 GCA_019593545.1 Apocynum venetum | reverse complement strand
TACTTCACAGCAAATTATATAACAAAGAGAAAAACATCAACACATTTTAAGTGTTTGCAAGAGCACTCAAATTTCAATCAAATTTGCCTTTAGTATATTGGGGATTTTGTGTTTACATGTTATCAAACTTATCAATGTTATGCCAACAACCTTTTCTTAAATGCAAAACAAAGTTTTAGCTTTTATACAAACAATCGCCCTTCTATGATAATTTCAAAATGGCTGCCTTGTGTTTTGCTAAATCTCTAGATCCTTTAGTTCATAAATTCTCTCCAAAACTTCAACCTTGTATATATATCTTGATCTAGCTTAGATTACAAAAGGATATTTGTTACTCAATTTGCAAAGTAAAAACAAATCATTGTCTATTGGGACTGTCTTTTACAAAAAGAAGTCTTCTCTTTTCCACCAAATTCCTAGATAATTATCCTTCATCATTTACTTAATAAAAAATTCATAGCTCATTCTTCTTCATATGACACATATATGGATATGTTTCTTCCTGAAGCAAGAAAATAAAATTCTATTTCAGAACCTAAACATCATACTTCTTCAACTTCTTCATCTGTTAGTCCTAATAATCATGTAAATCATCATCTAGTACTTCAAATTTTTTGAATAATACTCAAATTCCTATAAAAAGTCTACTAGAGCACATAATCCACCACCCATCTCAGCGATTATATTTGTTCCATCATTCCTCAAACACCTCAAGTTCTTGTTTCTAAGTTCGAAGCATTCTTTTGACAAAGTGCTAAACTATGATAAGTTCCACGAGCATTATAGATCCTTTATTTGTAGTATTGCACAACTAACAGAACCTTACAATTTCGATAAGTGTTTTGGATCCTATGGTGTTGTGCTATTGATAAAGAATTAGCAACTTTGGAGCCAAATAAAACATGGGATATAGTATCTTACCTAAAGGTAAATTTTCCATAAGGTGTAAATGGGTATACAAGTTAATGTACAAATATGATGGGAGCTTATAACGTTATAAGTCTTGGTTAGTAGCAAAGGGCCATACTTAGTAAGCAAGAATTAACTATTTAGAAAGTTTTCTTAGTTGCAAAAGTTGTCACAATATGACATTGTTAGCAGTAGCTACATCTCTTAATTGATATCTACAACAGTTAGATATCTATAATATTCTTCTACATGGTGAGCTACATGAGGAGGTTTATAATATAAAGTTACCATTGGGATATAAATATGCAACTTCTACAAAGGTATGCAAATTAAAGAAATTATTGTATGGTCTCAAGCAAGTAAGGAGACAATGGAATGCTTGGTTGACCAAGGAATTAATGAGTCAAGGTTTGCTTCAATCACGGAGTGATAATAGTTTGTTTATTCGTGATTCTTCTTCATTTTTTTTTTCAATCTTAGTTTATATTGATGATATTAATGTAATTGGAATAGTATCATTGCAATCAAGTTTTTTTACATATTGAGTTTCATATTAAAGATTTTGGAGATTTGAAGTACTTCTTGCGGTTGGACGTTGCAAGAAGTAAGGTTGAGTTGAAGTATGTAAGAGGAAATATATATGTGATTGATTTACTTACAAAATTTGGTTTTGCATATTGCAAACCAGTTTTTGTACCATTAGACCTTACTGTGAAGTTGAGCTAAAAATGTACTCATTTCATGAAAAACATTAAATGGTATAAAAGGTTGGTGGGAAAGCTTTTGTATCTTACACATACAAGACCAGACATCAGTTATGCTTTTCAACAATTGAGCCAATGCTTGGATTGTTCCAAGAGAAGCTTGTATGCAAGTTGCACATCATTTGCTAAGATATTTGAAATATTCATGTCTTTAGTGTTTGTGTTCGTTTTTTTTTGTTTTTTTAAAATTGTTTTTATGAATTTTGTTTGTCTTTCATTTTTTGTATTAAAATATATAAATAATTGTTTTATGCATGCTTGTGTGTTTGTTATGCCTATGATGAAAATCTATGTTAATTGATAGAGTTTCAATAGTTTTTCTGCTTAAACTTCTCTATTTGTGATAAGGAATTTTGATATTTTACTAGTTTTTTTGTGAAAATTGAAAATTTTCATTTGTGGATGACTTGTAAATAGTTGAATTGAATTAACATGACTTGTTCTCTTTCAAATAAATCTTGATTTTTGAAATCACTTTTGACAAGGTTAAATGAGATTGAGTTTACTTTTGACTTAGATACATTCATAGTCAATTTAGACACTCTAGAACTTGTTTTCTTGCACTCTTGAAGCGAAATATGATTGAATTTGGTTAAGTTGGGGATGTCATAAGGCCTTTTTTAGACGTTTGAGCCTTTCTTGAATCACCATTTTTATATTATATCTCTTGATTTTATTTTTAAGCTTAATGCTGTGATGGATGAATCCATTATTATCTTTCTCTGTAAGCTTTTGATAATAATGTTTAAATTACACGTCTTTGTAAGCCTTGAGAATAATGTTTAAATTACACGTCATAATTGTCAAGAGATTTTTTTAAAATATCTTTAAATTGACACTTGTGAAGTTTATGATTGTGATAAAATGTGTTGAAAATGTTTTGCAAAGTTGTGTTGAGGAATGATGAAAGTTATCTTGGAACTATTAAAAAAAAGTGTCTTCTCTAAAAAAAAACGAAGTAGGAAAAAAGCAAAAGAAAGAGAGACAAAAAAAAAAGGGTTAAGTGCTATAAAAAAAGGTTTTTTTAAAAAAAAAAAGAAGAGAAAAAGAGTTCTAAAATTCTCCAAAGTTTATGAGTTGATTGATGTGGTTAAATGTGAATAGAGAGAAGTGTCAATTGAAGAACTTTTGTTTTAAATTCTCTATCATTTTGTTTTAATTCTCTTGACTACTTTGTTTTCCTTACCTTTCTCTGTTAACCAACTCCCAAGCCTCACGTTATATACCGCAAGTCCAATTTGACTCAAGTTGACCTTATTTTTTTCCATTAGTGAAGAGATGTGTGAGATTACAAGCCTATGGCAGTGTGGACATTACTTTTCACATGACTACGATGTGTTTGACTTGATTGTCGTTTGATTGAATTTGTTCTTGTTACTTGTATACGTTTTTGAAATGTAAAATGGATTTTGATTGGTTTTCAAAGTTTTTAGTCATGTTAAATATGGTTAACTATTTACAATAAATCCATAGTAATGATCTATCACAAAAACACAATTTGTTTTAAAAGTAGAATTGATGGATGACTTTGAGGATTATTGGAGAGAATTTGGCGCAACTAAATTGAGGTTCTTGAGATTGTTTGACTTGTTTTCTAAGACATTTAAATTTAAATTTTGTTTTTTGTGTTGTTTTGCTTGAGGACAAGCAAATATTTAATGTGGGGGAATTTGATTGAACCATAATTAGTTTGGTTTTTAAGAGCTTAATGTGTTGTTCATTGAGATAAAATCTAGCTAATTATGTGTTTATATGCTTAAATAGATTCTTTACACTTTTATTTTTGTTTGTAGGTATTTTGAAGGTTTTTGAACATATTTAGAAGGAATTGGAAGAAAATAGAAGCCATAAGAACTTGTTTTGCAAGTAAATTTGATTATCAGAAATGCTAAAATAATGTTTCTAGGTTGCTTCCGGTTAATGAGTTTTTCTTATTTTCTTTTTGAGATGTCTATTTTTATGAATTGTGAGTAGATTTATTAGTTAGCAAGAACATGCATTAGGTTTATTTTATTTGGGATTATGAGATTATGTTTTTTAATTGAAAACCAATCTTTCTAGAGATTAATATATCTAATTGAGTATTCGAACAATTATTGTGTTAATTCTATCAATTGTGTGGTTTCAATTATTATTGGTCATCTTAATTGTTTTATATAGTTAATTAACTAGGGTTATGCATAATCGGTTTTCGCTAACCAATAGTAGTAACTATTAATTGATCTAAACCGGTGTTTGATGAATTAATAGGGAATTGTTTGAAGCAAATTGTATAATTTTAATCGGCCGTTAATTTTATGTAATTTGTGTTGATGTTGTCCTTATGCTTAATAACTTGATTGACTATTTTATGCGAGTGATTCATTAACTTAGTTTAATTAAGATTAGGGTTAATTTGTTGTGCTTCTCAGAAATTGACCTAATTTTATAGGAATAGAAATTTACGACACTAAATGGAATTCTAAATCATTACTCAAATATGTATTTATCAATGATTAATCCCAAATAAATTAAACTAAAATACAAAGTCCTTACTAATGTCTTTTTATCCATTGATTTCTAGTTGTTTTGTGAATTATTTATTTTAAAGTTTTAATTTTTTTTTTAAGATAAAAATCAAATCTTTTCCCCAAAAACTCTTATTAGTTTACTTAATTAAAGAATTTACAAGTTTCTGTGGATTCGACCCTTACTTGCCCAATCTACATACGTTGGTTGAGTTTGGTATTAATTCGATAGTGCAATGACACGCTCGTCAAATTTTGGCGCCGTTATTGGGGATTAGTTTAAAATTCTGAAATTAAGTTTTCTAATGTTGTTTTTCGGGTTTTTCTCTCTAGTGACCAATTCAAAAGCTTGAATCTTCTATGTTCCTTTTTCCACGTTGCTAATTTCTTTCTTTATTTGGTTTTGAAATTTGTATGTATTCATCTTATTCTCAGTATGATGACTCTAGAATGGATATTGTAGATTATCAATCTTTGCAGAACAAAATAGATAACCTTACTTCTTTAGTAAGGGATTATATTCTTGGAAGAGAGAATACTAGACCTTTTGAGTTTCTAATGGATTTAGTGGTTATTCATATCCACATTTTCATAGGTCTAACCCACATTATTCTATACCTTATCATATAGGGATGCCTTGTTCTCAATCTAGGTGGGATGAATTTGAAAATAGCTATCATAATTATATCTATGAGCCTAGTTATGACTATATGCCTAATTATGATAACTTTCCTAGGTATGACTATCCTCCTAATTATTATCCTCAAGATTTCCTTTCTATCTCTCAAGACCAATCTCACGACATGTATCTTGAATAAGTCATCAAGTCCATAGCCTTTAATACTCTTATTTTTCAACAATAGACCAAATCAAGAATCCAAAGCCTTGAAAGTCAATTAGGACAAGTAGCTTTCGATTTTAGTAAAATTAATGACCAACTCACTCATGATTCTTTATTCCATTTGTTGAGTCCTAGTGATAATGAGTCTAATGTTGATATTAGTGAAGCTGAAGAATTAGAGGATGGACATACTTTCCACGATAAAGTAGTTCCTAACATTCATGAGTTTGAAGAATCTCCTATTTCCATTGAGCATAACTCACAATCTCCTTTTTTTGTCATCCAATGCAAGTTTGAGGAATCAAATATTAAGACCATAGAAAAGCCTAACAAAGTAGAAGTTGATACCAATCCTAGTGTCTTACATGCTTTTATGTGTCATGATGTGCTTAATATTGAACATATTGATTTTATTATGCCACATGATTTTGATGGGTTGAGTTATACTAACTTGCTAAAACTTTCGTTGACTTCTACTAATTGTTTGATTTAGGATTTCTTTGTAGGAATTGTGCATCAAGCAAATAAATTTTGGAAGCATGGAGTTATAAAGCTTAAATAAGTGAAAATGAATGCTCCTCTATTCCATGAAAAGAAAGGCGTTGGATAATTTGGCTCTTGAGGTAGAGCCAAATACCTTAAACAAATGCGTTTGTTGGAAGGCATCCAAATAGAGTTTACTTTCCTTTTCCTCGTTAGTTTGTAGTTTATCTTCTTCTTTTTCCTGTGTTCTAAATTGTTTATAAAATGTCCTAATACCGAAAGAGTTCAACTTCTATTTCACGTGTTCTCGATTGAACGCAACTTTGTCGTTTGTAATGGCAATTTATCTTTTCTTGAGAAATTTTTCCCACAAGTTGCAGGTTTAACTGACTCTCACATAACAACTTTGTTATTTAGACAACAATTGATTTTCAAAGGAAATATATTTCTAAAGCCGATCACTCATAGCCCTTAATCAGCAATTACATCTTCATCGGCCTTGAGACGGGCGACATCCATCCTTTTTCTTTCATTTTCATTTTTTATTTTGTTTGTTTGCATTTTCGTGACATTGAGGACAATGTCTCGTTTCAGTGTGGAAGAGTCTTATCTTTAGTGTTTGTGTTTGTTTTTTTTTATGTCTTTTATGTTTTTTTTTTTAAAATTGTTTTAATGAATTTTGTTTATGTCTTGTGTTTTTTGTATTAAAATATATAAATAAATAAATTGTTTTATGCATGTTTGTGTGTTTGTTATGCCAATGATGAAAATTGTACAAGTTTATGTTAATTGATAGAGTTTCAATATTATTTGTGTTTAAAATTTTCTATTTGTTATGAAGAATCTTGATACTCTACTAGTTTTTTGTGAAAATTCAAAATTGTTATTTGTGGATGATTTGTGAATAGTTTAATTGAATTAACATGGCTTGTTCTCTTTCAAATAAATCTTGATTTTTGGAATCACTTTTGACAAGGTTGAATGAGATTGAGTTTACTTTTGACTTAGATACATTCATGAACGTCTGAATGGAAATAGACACGTCAACTTCTTCAAGTGCGCGTCCAATTGGTTTCTGAGGTACATCCATTCCATTTTGCCTGCAAAACAAGTTTTTAAGGCTACTATCTTCCTCCAATTCCTTCTAAACATATTCAAAAACCTTCAAAACACCTACAAACAAGAATAAAAGTGTAAATAACCAATTTAAGCACACAAACACACAATTAGCTAGATTTTATTTCAATAAACTATACATTAAGCTCCTAAAAATCAAACTAATTATGGTTCAATCACTTCACCTAGTCTAGGATTATTCTATAGAACTGACAACCCTTTAACACTACAAGCATTTCAAATTTAGATTGGAAAATATGCATGCTAACTAGAAGTTCATTGACTAGATATTGTATACTACTTGGGGAAGGATTGGTTAGTTGGAAATTGAAGAAACAAGAAACAATATCTAGAAGTTGAGTAGAGATAGAGTATAAGGCCATGACAATGACTTGTGCAGAAATTTATTGGATTCTTTACTGACTCGCAGACCTCAAATTTTCATACAATCAACCAATTACTTTATATTATGATAGCAATGCAACAATCTATATAGTAGAGAATTTGATTTAGCACTAGAGACAAAAACATATAAAGATTGATTATCACTTTATTAGAGAAAAATATCTTTGAAGGCTTTGGATCGTACAATTTATATTTCTTTGATGGAAAAATTACCCTTGAGTACAATCTATCCAGGTTTTAGCTTGAAAGGGGGGGGGGTGTTAAAAGTCTCAAAGACTCAACAGGTAAAGGATAGCAAGCTACAATGATTGAGTGAGAATTCGTTGATTGTACTTTTACTGTATGCAAATTAGGAGTTGTACATTGTCAATTAAGTTAATGAGTTGTAGTTAGTTAGTTGATGAACTACTTAGCTTACTCTATACGGTTTGTAGTTGTAAGTTAATGTATATAAGATTCACTTTGTGAGAATTGTGAATACAAGTTACATAAATTTCTTCTATACAAATTCCGCAATATTTCTTTCTCTATTCAATTAATATGTATATTTGTTTTTATCACATGTTTCCGCAATATTAGATGATGTTTTTTCCATTGTTGTTTGCTTTTTAGTCTCATTATATAAGAGATTTACTCATAAATTAACTGATTTTTATGTTATTTAATGACTATTTTTGTTTAAAAATTAATTAATTATGTTATTTAATAGATATATTTCACGCTTCCTTTATATTTCTTTGTTTGTAAGTTTTCTAGCGTATTTTAGTTCATTTTGGAAATAAAAAGAAGAAGAAGAAATCTTGGAATTTTTTTTTAAAAAAAAAAATCTATGTCATCCAATAACGTAGGCCAATCAAAAGATGACAAGTGGCGTTTCTAAAGCTGAAATGTGAACCAATGATGACGTGACATATGGCGATGTGTGGAAAAATTATGCCACCAAGTGAATTTTCAAGATTTTGGGGTGCGAAATTATCATTTTACCCATAATTTTTGTGTCTATAAATGATAGCTTGTTTTTATCATTTCTTCACCAATTTAGCTCCAATCTTCTCCATTTCCTCTTCAATTTCTTTATTTAATTATTGTCTTCATCTTAGTGTATTTTCCAGAATTTTTATAATAATATTTCATGGTTTTTTGTAATATTTAGTAAAAACATTATGTCTGGATAATTTTAATATTTTCGGGGAGTTTATCTTTCAAATTTTATTTCTAATGTATATAAATTTCATCTTATATTTATTAAATATGTATTGTGATTAATTTTCTTTTGTTAGTAAGGATATGAGTTGAGTTATTAATAAATGAGATTATGAGATAATTTTATTTGTATTTAATTTCTATTTGGATTTATTTAACTGGACTTATGATCGGTTTACCCGCTGACGAAGCCTGTCGTACGGCTCTCAAATTTAAACCTAACAATTCCTATGTAGATAAGGAAAGTAGGGATCGAATCCACAGAGATTTGTCAACTCTTAAATTAAAATCATTAATCAGAAAGGGTTTTGGGGGGTTTTGGTATTTTGAGAATAGAATTAAAAAGGAATTTGGAATATAAATGATATAAAAAAAAAGCGTTAGCAAGGAATTAGTATCAAGTTATATTTTTCATGGGATTAATCATAGATCAAGACATTATTAAGTAATTGGTTTTAGAATCCCGATCAGCTTAGACAGATTAATCTCTAATTTAATTAAACACCACTACCAACCAGCGTGTATAGGATGCTCAATCAAATTGCATTAAGTAAATAAGGCATCATCAACTTAAATTGTATATAACAATCAGCTTAATTATATACAATTTAAATTATATAATTCCACTACTAATTTAATTAAGCCAAGAGCTGCAACTCAATTAAATTAGTAGATGCCACTTGAATCATTAATACAAGATTAATAATCCTAACTATATAATCACGTTTATTAACTAGATTGTCAATCCAATTAATTCACATAATTATATTAATTAAAACATGAATTACATAAATACTTAATTAATATATAGATATAAGTATATTAAATAAATATACAAATATATATATATATATATATAAAGAAAGATTGGATTTATATTAACTAAACAAATTAGGCGGTTCAACCGGCCATTTAAATAAATTAAACTAAAAGTATGGAGGCTCGGCCTTCCATAAAAAAGAAAATAAAAGACATAAAAGTAAATTAAACTAATAGGTGACTCGGCCATCCATTTATGATATTTAAAGTGCATAAAGCAAAATAAATAAAGACTAGGCGGGCAAATCGACCATAAGTTCAGTTAAATAAATCCAAATAGAAATTAAGTACAAAGAAAATTACTCACAATCCATATTTAATAAATATAAGATGAAATTTATAAACATTAGAACAAAAATTTGAAAGAAATACTCCCCGAAAATATTGAAATTATCCGGACATAATTTCTTTACTAAATTTTACAAAAAGACTTGAAAAACTATTCTAAAAATTCTAAAAATTATATTAATATGAAGATAATAATAAAAGAAAGAAATTACAAAGAAATGAAGAAGATTGTAGCTAAATTGGTGTCTCAAATGAGAAATGAAGCTAGCATATTTATAGGGAAATTTCTAAGGGTAAAATGGTCATTTTGACTTCAGGTACTGTAGCAGGTTGACTTGTTGACTTTGACCAGCCGACGGATACTGTTCATGACGTAAGCAGTGATGTCATCATCGACGGTGGTACTGTTCACCGGAGTTACTGTTCATCGATTTTTTTTTTTTTTTCATCTTCACTTCTTCTTCTTCTTTCTTTTTATCTCCAAAATGTACTAAAATACACTGAAAAACTTATAAACAAAGAAATAGAAAGGAAATGTGAAATATATCAATTAAATGACACAATTAACCGATTTTTAAACAAAATATAGTCATTAAATAGTATAAAAATCAATTAATTTATTAGTATATCACCCGCCTAGTCTTTATTATTTTTATTTTATGAATTTTAAATATCACAAATGGATGGTCGAGACTCCTAATTAGATTAATTTACTTTTATGTCTTTTATTTTCTTTTTTATGGAAGGACGAGCCTCCTAACTAATTTAATTTCTTTTAATGTCTTTAATTACTTTTTATGGAAGACCGAGCCTTCATACTTTTAATTATTTTAATGTCTTTAATAACTGGTTGAACCGTCTAATTTATTTATTTAATATAAATCCAATCTTTCTTTATAGAAATATATATTTGTGTATTTATTTAATATACTTATATATATTAATTGAGTATTTATATAATCCATATTTTAATTAATATAATTGTATAAATTAATTGGATTGACAATCTAATTAATAAATGTGATTATATAGTTATGATTATTAATCTTGTATTAATGATTCAAGTAGCATCTACTAGTTTAATTAAGTTGCAGCTCTTGGCTTAATTAAATTAGTAATGGAATTATATTATTTAAATTGTATATAATTAAGTTGATTGTTATATACAATTTAATGTTGGTGATGCCTTATTTAGTTAATGCAATTTGATTGAGCACCCTATGCACGCTGGTTGGTAGTGGTACTTAATTAAATTAAAGATTAATATGTTTGAGCTTATCGAAATTAATTTAATTTGTAAGGATATGAATCTATTTGAGCTGATCGGGATTTTAAAACTAATTACTTAATAATGTTTTTATCTATAGTTAGTCTCATGAAAAATATAACTTGATACTAGTTCCTTGCTAACACATTTTTATATCATTTGTATTCCAATTCCTTTTTAATTCTATTCACAGATCCAAAAACTCCAAAAACATTTATTTTAATTGTTATTATTTTCTTGTTCTCAAAATATCAAAACCCTCAAAACCTTTTCTAATTTATGATTTTAATTTAAGAGTTAACAAATTTCTGTGTGGATTTAATCCTTAATTTCCCTATTTGTATAGGAATTGTTAGGTTTAAATTTGAGAGTCGTACGACAGGTTTCGTCAATAAACGACATAAACGCATTTTCCTTATATAAATTGGATTTGGTTTTGCTTGTTGATTTTTTTTTTTATTTATTTTTTGCATTTCAAACTTTTTTGTTGGGCCACATTTCTTTCTTCAATTGATTTCTTTTCTTAGTTTCATCATGGGCTAAGCCCACTTCATCTATTTAATCCTTCATCTTTATTTTCTTTTCTTTCTCTTGGGCTCCATTGAAAGTAGGGGTAGCAAAACGAGCCCATAAAATATGTTGGGTTGGGCTTTATAATTGTTAGCCCAAAAAGAACAAGGTCTAAATAGCTCTGCCTACCTAACCCGTGGGCTACATGGGCTCATGAGTAAATGGGATGGAATGACTCTTTTCTCCTTCTTTTTTTTGTAAACCTTTTCAAATAATGTTACCCCTTTGAAGAGATATGTTGGTAATTGTGCACATCCAGAAGGATCTATTGCATGTGGATATCTCGTGGAAGAATTGATGACATTTGTTTCTAGGTACCTAATGACTTTTAAAAGATATGCCTATAATTGTGCACATCTAGAGGAATCTATTGCACATGGATCAATTGCCTCCAAGGAATAAAAATGATTGTTGCCATAGTGGAAAGACGCTTGGAAAAGGAATTGCTACATTATTTTACTGTATCACTTTGATATAAGCTCATCTTTTGGTATTTGCAAATTATGATGAATTAAATCCATATAGAGAGTGAGTCAACCTATTAAATTATTTTTATTAAATCCATATATAGTTAAGCTTATTTTGGCTATGATGCAATACCATTTTTTTTAACATCCACATGAGTGCTATCTGTAAGGAAAATCCACGGGCTAAACTGCATGAAAGACAACGTATTCATTCTGCCACATTTCATACGTGGCTGAAAAATTATGTAGATTTAGTTCATTCACATGATGCATAAGTTTATTGATTTTCATTCCCCCTAAACTAGTTTCACCAATGGCAATTTAGTTTTCCTATCATGGTGTCCCAACTAGCATGCCTTGTCTGTTAGGTTGAAGAAAATTATAAGTTAATTGATATTTCTAATAAGGTGAAGTGCCTTGCAAGTGGTCCATTCAATCAAGGATGGTGCTACAAGGCTTATATTGTCAATGGTTTCTAGTTTTGCATGAAAAGTCATGAATCAACTAGATCAAGACATAATAATGGTGTCATTTGCCAGGCCGACACAATAAGTTATTCAAGTAACAATGAAATAATCCTAAGGCAAATAGTATTGCCTACTATGGGGTGCTAATTGATATTATCAAAATACAATACACTATTCACTTACATTTATATTGTTCAAATGTGATTGGATGGATTTGGAACGTGGAAGGAAACTTGATGTATTTAACTTCATATTGGTTAATTTTAATCAATTGTTATATCAAGAAAATAAAGAGACTGATGAACCATTCATACTATTTAACCAAGCTGAACAAGTTTGGTATTCATGGTGTCTTGTTGAGAATCAGTGGCATGTGGCCAAAGAGTTAGATGTAAGACCTATTATTTGAGAACAAAATAGTTCTTGGGTTCAAGATGGAATTCAAGGTGAAGAAGTGGACTTAAATGGCAAACGAATGGAAGTGGCAACATGAACGTAAAATGTTTGGAATTGACATTTTTTATTAACAAATTATTATTTTTATTTATTGGTAATATGTATTTATGTGTGTGTGTGTGCGCATATATATATTTGTCTAAATGCTAACATATATCATATATTTTTTAACCCATTTGATATTTCCCATTTGGAACTTACCAAGGCTAATTGTTTCACTTGATGGCTAACAGGTTAAAGCTTTTGTTGGGTGAAAATTTTTACTTCCACTAGAGTTGTTGACAAGTATTGTTTTCATTGTTAAGTTTTTAATTGAAAATCAATGGAGTTTCTATCCCAATACATATATTTACTCTTATTCTAACACAACATGAGTTTTGTTTACAAACAAGATACTAGAACTACAAATGAGGATCTTCAAGTCTATTTATCCATCCAAATTACACACCGGAACAACAATGGAGAACTATTTTGATATATTGTAGAGTGTTAATGATAATAGTATTTGAAAATTTTGCTAATGTTGGCACATTTTATATGCTTGGAATGAGCTATGATTGATAGGTATTTTGGTCATCATGCATGTATATTTTTTATTATAGTAAATTTATATTTTGGTTTTGGTACCTATATTTGAAACTATTTGGAAGTAGGTTCAAATTATTTTGAATGACTATGTTAGAAACGTTGAGTTAGTTTATCCTCAGTTAAAACTACGTCACGAGTTAAACTAAAAATAATAAACTTTAAAGCAGTAAAAATGACACAATAAAATTTGTTAACGCAGTTCGATACGACTTTTTGCCTACATCTGTGAGGCCCTCGCCCAAATTAGTTAATTAATAACATACAAAGGAATACATCATATCAAATTCATTGTACAACACTTAGTGAATGTAGTTTAAAGCACTTAGTAAAAATAACACTAAAAAATCCAATTTACAACACTTAGTAAAAATAATAAACTTTAAAGCAGTAAAAATGACACAAGAAAATTTGTTAACGCAGTTCTGCACAACTTTTTGCCTACATCTACGAGGCCCTCACCCAAATTAATTAACTAGTACCATACAAATGAATACATCATATCAACTTCCTTGTACAACACTTAGTGAATCCAGTTTTACCTCAGTGTGAGTTAAAACCAAGAGTGCAGTTGCTTCTACGAACTAACCTTCAACAGCACTATGATCAACACTGCATTTAATTCTCACCCAACCATCAACAGCACAGTTCCACATCAATTTGTTAGCTTGAAAAGGTAGAACACACTCCATTTACAACTCGGTCATGAGTTGTAATCAATACTGCAATTGACAACAAACCTTCAGCAGCACCAACCTCTACTCAATTTACCAACGTGATTGAGCAGAGCACAAGTTTCCTTTTACCCAGTAAAAAGACTTGCACATATGTATATATGAAAATACTAGTGACTACCCAATTAGTGCTTTCACAATCAAGCTCTCATAAAGATAATAAACTTGGTCTTGACTATTTCTCAACAAGAGTTTGTAGAATATTACCTCAAGAAGCTCTTCACTATGATATGGCTCTATCAGCAGAGCAATATCAATTTTTGTGGCTCTCCAAGAACTTGGTATTGGCTATCTCTCAACAAGGGTTTATAGAATATTACCTCAAGAAGCTCTCATAAAGATAATAAACTTGGTCTTGACTATCTCTCAACAAGGGTTTGTAGAATATTACCTCAAAAAGCTCTTTACTATGATATGCTCTATCAACTCTCTCAATCTCAATTTTTGTGTGTCATTTTTCTTATAGATAATAGTTATTATTTATCCAAGAAGCCTTATCTTGAGCTATGCAAAAGACTATCCCATTATTTCATGCTTACAACACATGTTTCAAGAAACATGTCTCCCATGTCTCTATTTTAATCTATGAATATGTCTTTCATGCCTCTACATTGAGATTTATAATAAGACAACCAATACAATGATCTTCACAAGATATACACAAGGACAACAAAAAAAATTTAAAACATATTAAGACACATAGAAGAAAATCAACAACAGATTCATTTATAAAGGAAAAACAATATTTCATATAACAACTAATAAACGATGATTAAATTTTTTTATTGAAAAATAAGAGTTTAAATAAGAGTCTTTAATAATATACAACCGTCTAGTCATGTTGTGAAAGCCTTAAAGTTTTTAATGTCTTAATTTTGATTAATGACAAACATTGATGATGACTAATGTCTTAATTGTTTAAGTGTTGATCTTTTAGGATTCATGATTTAATCCATGCAAGGACACGATTTCAAGTCTTCAAAGAAGTATACAAGTCTAGACTATCAAGATTTGAAAACAAGCTTTTAATGGATTAGATAGGAACTAGAGGTATAGTTTTAGAGTTTAAAATATTTTGATATCTCTAGTTTTACCTCTAATTGAGTAATGGTTTCTGAAGGTTGCTCTATGAATTTAAAACGTTATTTCAAAATGTTTTTAATACATTAAAATATGTTTTGGTATTTCGAAAACCATGCATTGTGATTTCAAAAATTAAATGGTTCATAAACTCTTGTTGGATTGATACCATAACTTATATGGTGGATTAAAATCATCATTTGTGTGTTACAGTATTGTTGATATACAAATGAACATGTTTTAGTCGACCGAAAGTGGTCAAGATATCGTCCACAAGTTAGTTTATCTTGTGGATGCATGTACTGTCAAATTTGTTCATTTGTCAACTTGTGGACGACTATGCGGTCGACCGTAAGATGAAAATCATCATCCGAAGTGAAAGCTCTAAAGCTTTTAATGTCTTAATTTTGATTAAATGACAAACATTGATAATAACTAATGGCTTAATTGTATTAGTGTTGGTCTTTTAGGATTCGTATATCTAATCCATGCAAGATCGAAGTTTCAAGTCTTCAGGAAAGAGCGTTTGGTGTCAAGCGTTGAAGATAAACAGTTTCTGGATTAGATAGGATCTAGATGTGTAGTGCTATTTCTTTATATATCTATTAGATGTCTCTAGGTCTACCTCTATGAGTAATAAGTTCTATAGGTTGCTCAATAAAAGTGAAATGTTTTTCAAAATGCATTTCATTTAGATAAACCATGAGTTGGGTGTTTGAAATGATTTTCAAAATACATGCACATACTTTAAATTTCTTAAAATGTATTCCACAAACTCTTGAGTTGTTTGGAATCTTGTTTTGCATAGTTTTAATACATGTGCGGTCGACCTAACTGAAGTGTGGTCGACCACAGATCATGCGGTCGACCAGACCTCTTAGTTTATCGTCCGCTGAATGTCCAGAGCTCTTTGGAACACTTGCGGATGATGGTGCGGTCTACCGGACTTCTCAGCTCATCGTCCGCAGTATGTCCAGGGTTCTCTGGAACACTCGCGGATGATGGTGTGGACGACCAGTCTGATATGCGGTCGACTGCACTTCTCCTGAGTGGGATTCAAACAGCCATTTTTATGACCGTTGGTACATATATATAAATACCCAATTGTTTGAAAAACAAAGTAAGATTACTTTTTGAGCAAAAATCTGATTCCTATTCTTTATAGAACATCTTGAAATCATTTTGAAACCCTTTCATAACATTTACATTGTGAAAATCATCCAAGAAGGGTCTTTACAAAATCATTGGTGTTCTTGAGCAATCTAGAGAAACATATTACTCAAGGAGGTACTTATGCTTCAAATTGATATATCTTCACATTAAGGTGATATCTATATCAAACTCTTCATATTCTTATCTTGTTAGTTTTATTCAAGGTTGGATTGAGCTTAAAACTCTAAGGGTTAGAGTGAGCCTTGAATTATAGATAATTGTGATTGTCTTAAGTGTTTGCATTTCATTAATTGTTGTATTAGAGATAAGTGTATAATCAAGGTTGTAGTGTAAAACTCAAAGTGTTGAGTGAACCTTGATTGGGTAAGAGGTTTGTATTGTAAATCCCTAAGGTGAATTGGGTGAGCATCTATTGTAATCTCTTGTACTAAATTATTGAAAGGTTTCGTGAAATCCTTGAGTAGATAGCTCAAGGTAGTGGATTAGGTTTTATTGGATAAACCGAACCACTATAAATCGTTGTGTTCTTTGCAAATTTCTTGAAAGCATTATTTCACATATTGTTTGAGCACCAAGTGTTTGATATTTGTTGTCTTAGAAAACATTGTTTGATTTAAAGAGGAAAAATGGTTAAAACCTAATTCACCCCCCTCTTAGGTTTTTCACAAAGGTTGTCCAATGAGCTTGTGGATGATGTTGCGGACGATGCACTGGTCGACTGCAAATTACTAGTGGGTTTCCAACAGCTTTATTTTTTACCGTTAGGAACAAACCTATAAATACCAAAACCTTTGGAAGTCTTTCAAAGAACAATTTTTGAGCAAAAACATTGTATATATTGATTCTATAACATCTTATAAACATTCCAAAATCTTTTCTAAACATCAATCTTGTTAAAATCATTCAAGAAGGGTTTTTACATTCAAAGGTGAATTTTGAGCAATCTTGGCAAGCCATTACTCAAAGAGGTGATTGCGTTTCAAATTGATATATCTTCACATTAAGGTGATACCTATCACACTCTTTATCTCATATTATTGATTGTAATTGTATCAATGTTGCAAGTAGTATAAAACCCTAAGTGTTAAAGTGAGCTTTGTGTAGGTTGTTTTGTATTCAACGTTTGTTTGTAAAACCTTTTGGTGACCTTGAATTGAATTGTATTGTGAGGATTCACTAAGCAGAGTGGTGAAATTATTGTATAATCAAAGTTGTGTTGTAAAACTCAAGGGTTGAGTAAGCCTTGATTGGTTGAGAGGTTATTTGTAAAACCCTAAGGTGAATTGGGTGAGCCCTCTTTTGTAATCTCATTCATTTGATTAGTGAAATAATTTGGTAAAATCCTTGAGTGGGTAATTCAAGGTAGTGGATTAGGTTTTGTTGGATAAACTGAACCACTATAAATCATTATGTTCATTGCTCTACTTTCTTCATTTTATTTGAACACATTTTTACTCACACAACTAGCACACCAAATGTTTGATATTTTTTGTCAAAGAGGCGTTTTATTGAATTATGTTGAAAAATTAGATAAAAATATAATTCACCCCCCTTTTAGGTTTTTCATGTTGTATAAGAAAGGTTTTTTATTTAATTAATACGAAGGACAACAAGTTGTCACTTATATACAATTGCCTAAGGATCGTTGTATATAAGTAATTTTTTAAACAATGTACCAATGACCGTTGTATATATTTAATAGTTAAATTATATACAATGGGTTGACGACCATGATATCTAATTTAACCATATACAACTGTCATTGCTCCGTTGTTTAAAAAATTACTTATATACAACGATTATTGGTCCGTTGTTTAAACAATCATTTATATACAACGATCCTTAGATTGTTGTACATAAGGAAAATCATTTACTACCTCTCCCCCATTTTTTATACAATGGACCGCATGATGGTATATGTTTTAAACCACATCTTTTTATAGGGCGGCTCAAGAATCATCGTTTAGCCTTTATTTTTGCCATATATCACAGCTACATTTGTGTAAACGATGGTTTTGTGGCCTTCGTTTAAAATCATATTTCTTGTAGTGTCATATCATGTTTTTATTCCTTTTTTCGTTTGTCGTTATTTTGCTTCTATGATGATAGGTTTGTTCATTTTCAATTAATGTAGTATTTTTTTTATTCAGAATTGGTGCTTATTTTTTCAAGACATTATAATCCTCTTGCAATATGAATTTTGCATTAGATATGGGGGGTATAGATGATAAATTGAATTGTTGGGGACTCAGACTCCTCTTAGTCCCAAAAGTGTTGTAGTTTTGTCTTCTACTAAAGACAGACTAAAAAGGATAATGATGATGGTAAATAAGATATTGGTGGAGGTTTTAAGTTCTAAGAAATGTAAATCTAATACATTTGGAGTGTGGGAATATTTTACTAAACTTGGTGAAATAAATGGAAAATAAACATGTAAATGTAATAGTTGTGGAAAGGATTATAGTTGTAAAGTGCTTCAGGTACTACCCATTTGATGTGACATTTTACTAAATGTCATACAATCCCTAGATATCGTTATGTTGGGGTCTTGTTAGATGGTCAAACTAGATTGGAAAGTTTCGGAAGTTTGATCCTAAAATTTATTGAGATTCATTGGCTAAAGCTATTATCCAACATGATCTTCCATTTAATTATGTTGAGTATGAGGGGGTACATGAGGTGGATAGATACTTGCAACCTAATTTTAAACCCACTACTAGAAAGACTTGCAAAACTAATTGTTGGAATGTTTATTTAAGTGAAAAGACAAAACTTAATAAGGAAATAACTACTATTTATGGTATAATCTCTTTAACCTCTTATGTATGGACCCTTGACAATTCTACATAAGGTTATATACTATAATTGCTTTTATGTTGGTGAAGAATGAAGTTTAAAGTAAATTGCTATCTTTTTGCAATTTGGATGGACCACATACATGGTTAGAATTATCTAGAAAGATATATGGATGTCTTAGGGATTGGGGATAGACACTAAATATTTTTTTATTACTTTAGATAATGCCTCTAACAATAACATGCAAAACATTTTAAAAGAGAAGCTAGATTTGCAAAATGTTTTGTTATGTAAAGGTTAAATTTTTCATGTGACAAGTGATTATTTGACAAAAATTAGGGAAATATCAAGTATGTGAAGGGTTTTGATGGAAGGATGAGAAAATTTCTTAGATGTGTTGAAGGACTGCAATTAAATGATGTTATAGAGGTTTCTTGAAGCTGGATATGCCACTAGATGAAATGTTTCATATATATTGCTTGAAAGTTCTTTGAAATATCGTCGTGCATTTATGAGTTTCACCATCATGATAGAAATTATAAATTTTATCTAAGCAATGAAGTGTGGGAAAGAAGCAAATACGATGTGTGCTTTTTTTGTCCCTTTTATTGTATTGCTAACTTGATATTTGGATCATCTTATCTCACAACAAACTTATATTTCACGCAAGTTTCAAATATGAGATGAAATTAAATGAATGCTTAACAAGTAAAATGAGGTTATCAAAGTCATGCCATCATGCATGAAAGAGAAATTTGACAATATTAGAGTGATGATAGTGTAATTCTTGCACTAGGATCTATTGTTGACCCACAAAAAAATGAAATTTTTTAAGTTTGTCTATAAGAAGATTTATCCACATTCTTATGAAAAGAAAGTGAATAGAGTTAAGGATATTTTGTATAAACTATTTCAAGAATATGAACATAATGGAGGCTTGGTCAAGAGATTGCCAATCTCATTCTCAAGAGCACTATAGAAAAAGCGGATACTCCCAATCATGATAGAGGTTTATATGGTGGTCTTAAGACCACTATTAATGCCATTATATATGATAAATTGTCATTTAAAAGTATTATATATGATGATTTTTAATATGTCATTTAAAAAATAAGCTTATATGATAGATTGTCATATATATATATATATATATATATGACTTTTTCTTAATGGATCACCTTGTATAATGCAATTTAAATGATGGTTTCGTAAAAATCATCATATATAAGCCTTTATTAGTGATGTTTTTTGGACCATGATACATATTTGCTTTAATGTGGCTGTTGTGGAGCTTTCTAATGACAGTTCAAGAGTTGCCATATTTATTTTAACTATTAATAATGATTTTCATATCGTCATAAATATTTGAGCATATAAATGATGATTTTACGATTGCCATATAAAATTAAAAAGTGAGTTTCTTTTAAACGATGTTTTTTTAATATTAGTAACGGTTTTTTGAACCTTCATATAACTTCATCTATATGTATCAAAATGTCCCATACAAATTGTGATTCTTTGGCATATAATATATAATGTACATAGTTTATAATAATCTATTTCCTTATGTATTTTGTTTTTTTTTGTCCATATACAACATTCAGTATACTATAATTCAATAATTTTCATAATCTCATTGTTCTCTAAACTGGTTATATATAATGTTAATTGGTTAACTATATATATAACTAGTTTATAGTATAATATGTACACTTTATTGCAAAAAAAAAAAAAAACTCAGAATGTTCACAACATTATATTTTATTAATTTAAATTTACATATTCAAATATCTATGATCTTCGAAAAAAAATATCAATAACATAATTTTAAAAGTCATGAATTAGTTAAGTTTAACCAATGTACATAATTAATTATAATTGAATTGGAATCATTTGTAAAAATAATGTTTGCATATTTGGATTTTAATGGATCGAACACTATTTAGCTTTGATGGAATAATTTTAATATTACTACTTTTCCTGACTCATATTTTTGTAATTTCATTATTTAAATATGATTTTGAATAATCATATAAGTCAATTAATAAAAAGGTAGAACCGAGTGGAATCTATAGTACTTGTGCATATTTAGTCCACGTGCTTTGTATCATATAGTTAATATATGCTTATTTAATTTTAAGTCACATTTTAGCTTTATTTATATAATGGTGAATTATTTGAAATATTAATTATATAATAATAATTGACTCTGAGGACAAACATTATCTTTATTATTAATAAACATGTTATTATAATTTGACTGTAAAATTATTTATATATATATATTGTTAATCAATTTTAAAAATATTTTTAAACAATATACAAAAAATCAATATGATTTTATAGGAAATCAATTGTATTTATAAATACACAGATATTATATATATATTGTAGAAATAATATTATTAATTTTTTTTACAAGAGTCTAACAAGTTCAAAATTATTTAATTTGGTCCAAATTTCTTATTTAAAAAATAATTGAGATAGGTTGAGATTGGGAATATAAATGAATGAAATAATAGTTGGAGTGAGGTATACCCAATTTAAAATAGTGCTTGAGATTGTAATGAAAATATTTCTAGAAAAATTTTCTTTATTTCAAAAATTTCTAGGAAAATTTTCTTTAGTGGAAAAAGTTTGAACACTTGGCAAATTGCACACACATATTAATCAATCATTCCCTCTGCAATTTCAACATTTTTTTATTTTTTATAAATCTAAACTCCAGCTTGGTAAAATTTCCACTTTCCTCTGCATTTTAAACTTCTCTTTATAGAAGAAGAAGAGAACCCATCAAACCTTTTTCAATCATTTCTTTCACCATCTTGCAACCCCTAGTTTTTCTATTCTCTCCTGACGAACCCTTGTTCACGATCTTAAGGGTGATCTTTGATGCTATTTTGACTTGCTTTGATATGGATTCTGGATGATGATGGCAGCTCGGATCTATCATTGGTTATTCAAGACTCAATTTGTTATGCTATTAGTTGGCTGGTGCAGAATGTTTGAGATTTTAAACTTGACGCAGGTACTCATAGTCTTTGTTTTTTAAAGATGCTTCAATGCCCATGAATTCTTTTCTTCACCCTTATGTGGGGGTAACGATACTTGGTGCATATCATTGTGTACTTGTAATCTTCATAATTATTGAAGCAATTAGAGTGGATGTAAATATTAAGTAGCAAGGTTTTGGTTTGGTTAGCTCCTCTCATGGTGATTCTCTAATGGAATTTTGAGATTCTCGTTGCTTTTGGAATGGGATTGTTTTTTTACTTATTGTAATTATGATGTTTTAGTCTTCATACCTGTCCTTGATTTTTCTGAGTTTGTTATTTTCCATTCAAAATAGTTTTGTTATAATAAGGCAAGAAATTTATGTGGTAATATTTCATCACCAAACAATTGAGTTGTGATATATTTCAGATAGTTGTGTTGTTTTTTGTTGTTTCTTCGTTTGTGTTGGTTGGTGGTCAAGTGGTGTATTAGTGAGTTGAGGTTAATTTTTTTTATGGGCTTTTTTTGTTAATGTAGGTAGGTGGCTATGGGATAGAGTTTCTGTTTTTGTGCATGGCTCCTGTTGTACTTTGGTTTTTTTTTCTATGTTCTGCAATAAATTTTGCTTTGTCTTTCTAAAAAAAAAAGGCTTTGGCGTGTAAAAATTTTATTAGTTGAATTATTCAGTGACACATTACTCTTCTTTATTTCATCATTTTATTCTCAATCTTAGGCTAATATATTTTTGAGTTCTAACTTTAATTGTTGGTTTCTTAAGGTTCATGACTATATTGATTAGTATTTTGATAGTTTATAGGATTGGTTGTATGGCAATGGTAGCTACAAGTGTAGTTGGAGAGAATCTTAAAACTTTTTGTTCAAATTTCACTAAATATTGATGACTCTTTATGACATTTGAAATGAATTATGAAAACTGCAAAGGTTCTAATGCTCATAACTTCATTTGTCAGTTGCCTCGAGGCTATGGTACTCAGGTTTCTCTAGCACAGCCCCTTATCCTAGTTTTCATTCAATTTCACTTAGAAATTAAATAGCAGAATTTTCAGCTCTAAAAGTCTCCTTGAACTGATTTTGGTGGTTATCTTTTGCATACAAACGGGGCCTCCTGTTCCGTAGCTACTTTTTAGTATTTTAGTATTTCTTTTTTCCCCAAATACCTTTTGAATATGCTACTTTTTATTATTTATAATAATATGCTACTTTTATTATTGCTCATGTTGTGAACCACTAACTATAGATCATAGTTAAACACCTATGCAACTTCTTTTATCTTTTATAAAATAATTCAATTGCCCTTCCTACTTTGTGAGGAATATATAATGATGCCTCATTACTTTATCCTTGTATGCATTACATGTCTTCCGTTCTTTTATCTTTTATAGAATAATTCAATAGCCCTTCCTATTTTGTGAGGAATAATAACTGATGCCTCATACTTTATCCGTATATGCATTACATGTCTTCTAATTAATTACGACCTCTCCAAATAACTATTCATCTATAATTTTCTTTCAGGGATGGGCATAATCTGGGTGTAAGGTGCGACGGGAAATGGTTCTTGGATTCTTGTCTTCTTGATACTGTGAGAAACTATATTATTATAGTGACTTTGCTTGATATTATTGCAGATATATTTTATAAGAACTATGGGAAGCTTATGCAGCACTAAATTGAAGCTTAGTGAGAATTTTGACTTGTAAATTGTTGGAGATACATTAGTTATAATTCATTGGAGATTTTTTATGGGACATGTAGAGATAATTTTGTTGTAAATATTTTTGACTTAATGTGAAATCTTTTGAGATATTGGATTCATTTAATGTATTATTTTTGTTTGATATAATTTTTACATCAGTGGGATTTTACTGTCATAAAGATATAAATAGGATAAGTATATGTAGTTAAAAATTTTTTATGATGGTTTTGAAGTTTTCATATATAATTTGACTATATACACCGGTTCAAGAATAGTTATATATAATAGGAAGTATATATAAGTGTTCAAAAGTTGCTATATATAATTGAAAGTATATATGATGGTCCAATGATGGTCATATATAAATGTCAGTATGTAAGACTCTCAAAGAATTGTCATATATAACAATAAGTATATATGGCGGTTTATGATCGTCATATAAAGTCGTCATTTAATATTTCTTTTATATATGAAACTCATTTTGCTCTTTTTATGATTGAGATTGAGAGTTGTTATATTTCTTGTTAAAAATCCTGCATATGGTTGTCATAGAGCGTCATTTAATATAAATGATGTTATTTATCACAACACTTTAAAAATCATTCATATATATGACAACCTAGGTGGAACAAACAAGAAGTGAAACAATATTTTCATCGATGATGTGCATTGAAGATGTAAGATAGGTATCTTTCATTGCATTGCTTTTATTTTTTTATTTTTGTGGTAATGTAATTATATATTTTTCGTTTAATTTTAAAGAATATCATAAAAAATGAGGGAAATGTCTTCAAATGATGGAAAATCACAACTTGAAATATACTTGGAAAAAAGTACACTGGTTAGAAATGACTTAAATAAGCATAATTTAATAAACATTGTAAGTTTAATAAGCATCGTTTTCCTCGACTTGCAATAATGGCTTGACATTTTAAGCATTCTAGTCACAAAAGTGGCTTCGAAATATTCTTTGAGCATTAGTGGTTGAATTTTAAATAAGTATAGAAGTTTCCTTTCAAAAAAATGTGAAAGCCCTCATTTGTATTATGTAATTGGTTGTTATGGTTTAGAAGTTGAAATTCTTAGTAATTATACACTAATAATATTTTTTTTACTTGTAATTTATTATTTGCATTTCATTTTAGTTATTAACTTTTTCTTTTTAAAAAAAAATTATAGATGACAAGTATAAGACGTGGAGGAGATACATTTGTCTAACGGGAGATTCTAATGTTGTTCTTCATGATTGGTGTAATTGTGGATTTGATATGTCAAAATAAATTGAATATATATGTCAATGTATGATAAAAATGTCATTTGCAAATGAATGTCACCTAAATTTACACATATCACAACGTTTCAATGTACAAATGTCATATTATCTAGTCTTATCGAGACATAATGTCAAATGTCATCTGCATATGTTGCATCCAATTCATATTTATTACGACATTTCCTCTTAATATATAAAAATTTTGGCATATTATGTGCTTATGTCAACAAATGATTCAAATGTCAACTTTAAATGTCATCAAAATTTCACATATTGTAGCGCTTGACAAATGTTGTACCAGTGTCGTTGTATCCATTTTTATCACGGTTGGTTGAAGGTCAAACATCCTCAATATATGTCGCATCAAATAATGTTCTATTACGTCATTCTAACCAATGTATACAAAAATATTAAAAAAACTCATGTTTATGCCAACTTATCATAGAAATGTCGATTGAAAATGTCATCTAAATGTCAACATATAATGTCGTTTGGGAAATGTCATGTAAACGTCGAGGCAGATAGCAACACAACGACATTTTTGCAAATGTTGTTTGTAAATATCATCTAAATTGTGCATGTAGCGACGTTTTCCTTAAACGTTATCATAGAACATTGAAAATTATTCCCAACAACGTTTGCTAGAAACGTCATATTTGTGTTGTGATAAACCTTTTTTTATGTAGTGGGCCAATTTGGCACGATAGCCCGTGGCCTGTACAAAGGTCGAGCTGGGCTTCAATATTATAGGTTCGTTGAGTTTGGATTGGACCAGCCCGGCCCAACTTTACCCTTTGGCTTGGTTGAGCCTGACTCATTTTGCCACCCCTAATTGAAAGCTTGACTTTAATTAATGAGGTTTTTATTATAATAAGGTCTAATTATTTATATTGTATTTTTGGAAAGGTCTTATTCCTTTCTTACATCAACTTCTCATTTTACTCGTATCAAACAAGATGAATGTTAAATAGTTTACTTCCTTTAAAAGAAGTATGCATTCTTATTGTTCTTTCGAGAACCAAACTAAATTTAAAAGGGACGTAAGCATAATAAAATCTCCAATAAAACAGTAGTAGTAGCCTATTCTATCTTGTGTTGTCCCACCTATTGAGGTGAAGATTCTCTAGTTTAAGTAGGGATGATGATAAATATAAAGTTTATAAAGTTAAGATAAAGTGGAATGAAAATTGACCCTTTTGACCCCACTTGTCTCCACTTATCATTATTTCGTTCTTGCGCATCCCCTAAAATGCTTTTAATTATTAAGAGTGTGTTTTATTGGAACTCATGATTCTTTCTTTTACAAGAATGATAAAATATGAGAGAAAATATAAAAATAAATGAGAGTATTATGAGAAATAATGAGTAACATATCTCTCAAAGTTAAAAATGACTTATATTTTGAGATAAATACAAATGACTCTGACAACTTATATTTTTGGACGGAATGAATATTTATTTTTTATATTGTAACACAAAAATATAGCCTACTAAATTTAGCTGATAGTTGGTAGCCCTAACTATTTTTCTGATTTTGTGCATAATCAGTTGATAAAGATAATATTGAGTTGCTGATTAAAGACCATGCCAAAGAGATATTTCCACTATCAAAAACATGCGAGATTAGTTCTAATCAAGGTCTGATAATGAAAAGTGGCAATTATGGGTTCTTAGAACATGGAGAATGGAGAAGTGGTTTAATGGAGGATGAGGGGCACATAAGTTAACTGAAATTGGCATCGATAAATGGAGGCCTTGAAGGCAAGGAAAACATCACAATCAAGAACAACACACAACCAAATGCAATTCAATTGTCAATGCTTATTTTTTTTAGCTTAAGGCCTTTGTTTTCCTTGATTAATAGCTTGTTTAGTTTTAGTTTTAATCCAAGTTTTCATTTACAACTTCTTTATAGTTTTAAGGTTGATTTGTTTTCATTTTTCTTTACAACTTTTTATAGTTTAAGGTTGATTTCATGCCTTGCATTGAGTCGTGGTTGCAATTGAGTTTGATAAGCTAAAAGATAGTTCATGTACAAGTTAAATTATTTTTATCGAGGTCGATACACTTTACTCACTCTTCAATTGAATTTGAAGGTCTTCTATAGTTACTTCAAGAACCAACTCTTTTAAAAGTTTTGACAAATTTGGTAGTCTTATTAACTATTTAACCAAGACTCGAAACTATTTTGAAATCATGAGAACGACTCATTAGCCGATTGAGGACTTATTATTAGCTTAACTTGCTAATTAGTCCCTATTGACTCATTGCAATGTGAGTGACACAAAAATATATATTTAAAATTATTTATATTTATATTTATTATCTTTATTGTCACACTAGTATTTTGAAAATTGTATAAAAGTATCACTAATTACTTTTATTTTTTTCGTATACTCCCTCTATCCCTAATATAAGATGTTAGAAGTAATTTCACATATACCAATGGTGTATTTTAGTTCCAATAATACCATTATTTTGTTTGTCTTACAATGAGAAAGAAAAAAAAAACTTTTGTCTTGGGAAAATATATAAACAAAGTTCTAGGGTTGAGAATATGATAGAGATGATTTTTTTTAAAAGTCAACTATTGAAAATAAGAAAAAAGTGAGGAAGGATATAATGACAAATAATGATAAATTGTTTTTTTTAAATGATCAAATATGACTAAAAATTTAGAAACAATCTTATAATTAAGTAATGACAAAAAAGAAAGCTTGTAACATTTTATTTAGGTGCCTCTATAAGATTTCAATTTATTGACATTGATGATAATTTGATGCTTTTTTTTTGAAGTTATTGATATTACATTGTTATTTAATGCTTTGTTTGTATAGGGAATTCTTTTTTTAGATTTTACAATTGGACAATTACTTATTTTATGATTTGGACATTTAGCTTTACAGTGAGCCAAAATGAGAAGTTTTGGCCCAAGTTTCTCAACTTGGGAGTGAGATGGCGAGGGATGGCTTTATCACTAGGAACGGAACGAGAGTACTGTATTTAGATTGAAATTTGAAAAGTGTTATTTGTTTTGATTTTGAAATGAGAATAATTTTGTGTTTGAAAATTAATTTTTTTATTGGGAATTGAAAGAATTTTTTTTTTGAAATTAAAGAATTGAAAGTTTGATAAAATATTTTCTGAATCTCACATTATTGATAATAGTATAAAAATATAATTAATGATTTTGAGATTATATTTTTAATTAAAATATAATAAAAAAATATTATTTATATAAATATGAGGTCTCATTTATTTATGTGACGGATATTTTTGTACGAATTTAAAATAGTGAAAAGTTAAACAAGAACTTGATACTGACGAGATTAGAATATAAAGTGAGAATAATACAAAGTTTAAATTCCCGTTCTCATCCGTTCATGTTGCATCCCTAAAGACGGTGTTCGCCACTAGTTTCTCAAAAACCAGTGCATTTTAATTTATTCTCTATTTCTATGAGTGGTTATGTGTGTATATATATATATATATATATATATATATATATAGTTGCATAATAGTTGATCAAGTTGAACGGTGAAGGAAAGAGAAAATGCAATAATTATATATGTATTTATGTACTATGTGACATAGAAATGCATCAGCAATGAATTGGTCCCCTTCAACTATTCATTGTTTCCAATAATTCACACTGCCTTGACACAATGATTTAAGGTTTATGTAATATTGATAGGAGCTTTATTTTTTATTAGGTTTTTTCTTCTAGTAATAGTGGATTTTATTTTCACTTTTAACTTGGAAATAATGTTATGTCCTTATGTTGAAAACGGGGAGATTCAATGATTCATTCATACCAAATCCTATTCCATTAAAATTAATTTTATTTAAAAAGAAAAAATAAGAAAATAAAAAAGACAATGGCAACTGGAAATAAATATTACTAATTAAGAGGAGAAAAATATATTTCCTGCACGCGGTCCCCTCCAATAATAAGCTTGCAAAATTAAATACATAAATTAAAACATAAATCATTGTCAAAGAATACAATCTCACATAATGAAATATTCTGATATATGACAAAATGCAAACATCCAACATGCAAGAGTTAAGATGGATGGAGTTCTGAGTATAGACAGTGGTTTGTATTTCTACTGTAATAGCTCTTCTTTTTCTTTTTCTTTTCTTTTTTCAAAATAAAAAAGATAAGAAAATTGAATACCTTTTCACTACTCCCATTTAGGAACTTCTAATGTTTTTATGTTAACTAAAGATACATTAGATGGCAATTTCTTTTCAGTGGGTGGGTAAAAGGATCTTTGATCCTAATTTATTCTAACAGCTAAAGATCATTGTTAAGGTGTAATCTACAAAGTACCTGAACTTGCATATTTCTTGATGTATGGATTTCATGAATTTGTATTTTTTATGCATTTATCAAACAAAAGAAAGAAAAAAGGCCGAGTGTTATGCAGGTACTTCATGGATTGCAAGATTTGATACTCATTTGGTACAAGTCTCCTATATATATATATATATATATATACCAAGTAATCTTCATGCTGTAAGGCATGAGACTTGGATGTACTTATTCTTATAGTCAAGTGATTTTTTTGAATATGAGTTATATACGTATGGATTCTAGAACATGCATTAATTTATATGAATTTGGTGTATGGGTTTTTTCTTCGGTCATAACATTAGGAAAAAAAGTATATATATTAATAATTTTTATTTTTGTGAAGCATGCATAAGTTCAGAAGAATTCCATTACACAAAGTGTGAAATACAAAACAACATGGAAATCGTCAGTATTAGTCCTTTTTATTATTTTTTTGGGTTAATTGTATAATGAGGACAGCCTTGGTTATAGTAGTGATCCTTAAAAATCAGATTCTGAAGTAAGCAGTGACGATGTGATTAAGTTTGAGTGATGGGGACAAAATAAATTCAGCTATCCCACAAAAAAAAAAAAAACAACTAAAAAGAAGAGGTGCATTATTATATCAGTCACGTATTTTATTTTAATTCTTTTTAAAACTTATTGTAGTTTATTTATTGTAATTTATTTGTCCAAATCTTGATTTTTGTTAATTCAATATGTTATAACACTTCGACAAAACTAGAATTAATGACTTACTTACCCAAATATCTAACCTTTTTTTTTCTAAGCATTAATTAATCTTTCTTTTTTTCTTTTGTTTCTGTTTCATATTAACATTTTCTGCATTATGCATGAGATAACTGTTAGTGGCAAAGCAAAAATATTCTCTTGGAATAGTATTAGCTTTTTGCAAGCAATGCCATATGATATCATAGAGATTATAGGATAAAGATAGTAAAGATTGTGATTAGTAATTGATATTATGTGGATGGAATATTGCTTTTCTGCCTGATATCTAAATTAGAGACCCATGATTGGATCCAGATCCTAGTTGTAATGAAGATGACCTTACCATGAGACTTGCTTCTTTGAACTCTTAATCAAGAAGAAAGCTCAAAAGTGCTATATAAGATGTGGAGGGACTTGATGAAACTCCAATATTCTTGGGATCATTTCTTTCATTTTATGAACAAATTTCCCAAAGTGAGGAAGGTATTGGAAAAATTTGTGTAGAGCATTATAATGTAAGTTCCTTTCTTTTTCTTCTTTGTTCTTATATCTTAATGCACTTTTGCCACTTGGAATGTATTCATCATTACATTAATGCGTAATGTTAGGTTTCTTAGCTTCCTCTTGAAATATAAATCCGATATTCTTATATTGTTAGATTAAAACATATATATATGTATTGGCATATATCTCTTTTGAAGAAGGTGCATATTTAACATATGTAATTTTATTTAAAATTAGATTTATGTAAATTTTTCTTGTTTTTGAAACATTTTCCTAAATAATGGGTGTCTGCTTCTTATGCAGAAAATACGTACACTAAACATCTAAAACATAATGAATTATAAAAAATCCATTTGTTCAATTTTAGCCAAAATTTTATCTTTTATCTTTTTTCCTTATTATTGTCCTTTGTATATGTGTAAGGCATTTATGATCAAGACTCATGTAAGAATAATCAATTATAATGTGTGAAAGATAAAAATTAACGTCAGCAATAATTATTTTTAAAAAGATAAGTATAACAAGAATAATACTCAAGAATGTGGTTGGGCAAACCCGTCTCGTGCAATAGTCTTTAGATAACAAACAACAAAACACCGTAAGAGTGATAATATGTGGTCCTAAAACTTTCTCCTAAGAAACAATGATAGAAAATTTGTTGTCAAAAACCTAAAACAATTGAACAATGACGATATCAT
>SRSM01000016.1:0-26531 GCA_019593545.1 Apocynum venetum | reverse complement strand
GGCTGAGCCCAGGATTGGTCGTCCACCTAGGATTAATTATGGGAGATATACTGATGCATGCTTGATCTGGACCCACCTTTGCTATGGAAGAGGATTCAAGGAACTTAGTGATTCATCATCACAAAAGAGCGAAGTAGTGGATCCTGATGAATTTGACATTTGAGTTTTGTAGGAAGGATTCCGAGTAGCTTAGGACGTAAACATTTGATTTATATTCGTTATTTCATTTATTATGGACTTGATATTTTTACATTATTTGAACAATATTTTATGTTATTACAAATAAAGGAATCCTACATTAATAAAGTGATTATTTCATTTTCTTGGTCTATTTCTCCGTGAATTTTGTGATGTATGGATTTTTATTTTAATTTTTGAAGAGTTATACGTATATGTGATCTAAGTACTCGTATATCGTAATTTTAGAATCATGCCTCCACGAGGAACAATGACGGAAATGGAAATATCGTCATCTAGTCAAACACCGGAAGGGGACTTGGGCACAACATTGATGACTAACCTGATTTCCGTTCTTCAAGGATTCCAACAGCAGCAAATGTCGGACTCCAAAGTTTCCAGCAGCACTCAAATCATGCACCACCGGTACATACCAGAAATGAAATCTCGACCGTGATGAAGCAGTTTCAGGAACTCAAACCGCCTGCTTTCAACGGGCGAGAGGGGCCGCTTGCAGCTGAGGAATGGCTTAGGGCTATGGACAGAACTTTCGAAAGAATGAGTTGTATTGATGCCAAAGATAATGTGTGCCACTTTTCGATTCTCGGGAGATGCGGATCACTGTGGGAATCGTTTAGAAGGTCCCAACAGAGGCACAATGACCAGTTTGACTTGGGAAGGATTCAACAAGAGGTATTGCGACAAATACTTCCCTAAAGCATATCGGAACCAGAAAGAGTCCGAATTTCTGATGCTGAAACAAGGGACAATGACAGTGACGGAATATGAACACAAGCAATGAATGTCAAGGTTTGCTCCACATCTGGTGGACACAGATGAGAAGAAGGCAGACCGATTTGAGCAGGGTTTACGGAAAGAGATTAGCGGAGTTTTGGCAGGACACGGAGATATGTCCTTTCCAGAAATGCTGAGTCGGGCACAAAAGGTAGCTCTTCGTTTCGAACTTGATGCCAAGGTGATCAGGAGATGATGCATCAGGGAAGAGGAAATGGAATGGTTCAAGATCCGAGCAAATTACGGAAATCGGAACAAGCAAGCCAAACATGGAAACACCAAGCATTCCCAAGGGGCGGAAATAGAAAAGCCTATTTGCCCTACATGTGACAGAAGACATGCCGGGAGTGTCTGAAAGGAAAAGGGGTTTGCTATCGTTGTAAACAGCCAGGTCATGTTGCAGGAGAGTGCAATAAGTATAGAAAGAATAACCGAACAGAGGAAGGAAGCTCAACCACCACAGGTCAGGCACGCCTCTACTCAATGGCACGAGGGGAGGCAGCACGATCTTCTAGAAATATGACAGGTATGATTCTTTGTGTCTAAAGTTCCCGCACATGTATTATTTGATACCGGAGCCACCCATTCTTTCATATCTACGAAATTTTGTGGGAAATGCTCATGTTATAAGTTGCACTGTAGATGAGACTTAGAAGTTAGAATACCTTCTGGAAAGATTATTTACACTAAGGAAATTGTTAAGGGGTGAGATTGGACTTAGGTGGAAAGGAACTAGATGCAGAATTACATGTGATTAAAATGAATGATTATGATATTATTTTGGGAATGGATTGGTTACATAAGAATAAGGCAAACATTCGTTGTCGAGAGAGAGAAGTATCATTTGGAGAGCACGAAGATGATGGATTTATCTTTTACGGATCAAGATCGAGTAACTCGCCTCGAGTGATTTCTGCGTTGAAGGCAACAACTATGTTAAGGAAAAAGGATTGCCATGGTTTCTTAGTTAACGTAACAGCTAATGAAATTGTGGAGTTAACAGTTGCCGATGTACCTATTGTACGAGAATACGCTGATGTTTTTTCCGAAAGACTTGCCAGGATTGCCTCCGGATCGTCAGTAGAATTTACCATTGACTTAATACCGGGGTCTGCACCGATATCTAAAGCATCGTATAGAATGGCACCTAGGAGTTGCAAGAACTTAGGTACAATTACAAGAGTTGTTGGATTTGGGATTATACGACCCAGTGTGTCTCCATGGGGAGCGCCAGTGCTTTTCGTGAAGAAGAAAGATGGCACATTAAGGATGTGCATAGATTATCGAGAATTGAACAAGCTTACCATTAAGAACAAGTATCCCTTACCGAGAATCGAGGATTTATTTGATCAGCTGAGAGGTGCAGGAGTATTCTCTAAATCGATTTAAGGTCGGGATATCATCAATTAAAGGTCAAAGAAGATGATATTTCTAAGACAGCATTTAGAACCCGATATGGACATTATGAGTTCACAGTAATGCCGTTTGGACTTAGCAACGCCCCTGCAGTATTCATGGATCTGATGAATCGAGTCTTTCACTCATATCTAGATTGTTTTGTGATCGTGTTCATTGATGACATTCTTGTATACTCCAAGGATAAAGAACAACATGAGGAGCATCTCAGGATTGTTTTGGAGACACTGCGAAAGGAAAAAACATTGTATGCAAAGTTTAAGAAGTGTGATTTTGGCTGGATAGAGTGGTATTTTTGGGACATGTGGTAACTGCCAAAGGGATCGAAGTGGATCCGTCTAAAGTAGAAGCAATCTCAGAATGGAAAGCGCCGACTAATGCTCATGAAGTTCGTAGTTTCTTGGGTCTAGCAGGCTATTATCGACGATTCATTGAAGGATTCGCAAAGATAGCTGACCCAATGACACGGCTCACGAGAAAAGGTGAGAAGTATGACTGGACTACTAAATGTGATGAAAGTTTCCAAGAACTTAAGAAAAGGTTAGTTTCAGCACCAGTGTTGACAATACCTAACGCGTCGGATAATTTCGTTATCTATGGTGATGCATCGAAGCAAGGTCTGGTTGTGTACTTATGCAGAATGGGAAAGTAGTTGCTTACGCTTCCAGACAACTAAAGCAGCACGAGCTGAATTATCCCACACATGACCTAGAATTGGCAGCCGTAGTGCACGCATTAAAGATATGGCGACATTATTTATATGGTGGGAAATGTGAAATCTATACGGATCATAAGAGCTTAAAATATTTCTTCACACAAAAGAGTTGAATATGAGACAAAGGAGATGGTTGGAACTAGTAAAGATTATGATGATTGTACTATACATTATCATCCCGGGAAGGCTAATGTAGTGGCAGACGCGCTTAGTCGCAAAAGTTATGGAAAATTGGCAAGTTTGATCACAACCCAAAAAGATTTAATCAATGAGTTTGAGAAGTTGAGTTTGAAGTGGTAACATCACCTACTGAAGGGTTTTTGACAGCAATAGTGGTACAACCTACTTTGAGAGAGCGAATAAAGGAAGTTCAAACTAAGGATAAGTTCTTGAACAAGATGAAAGAACGAGCTCTTGCTGGAAAAATTAAAGGATTTGAGATTGCTACAGATGGAACTTTGATGTTTGAGGGAAGAATCTGTGTGCCCAATGATGACGATTTGAGAAAAGAAGTGCTAGAGGAAGCACATTGTACACCTTATACGGCACATCCTGGTGGAACAAAGATGTACCGCGACTTGAAAGAAATTTTTGGTGGCGTGATATGAGGGCAGTGTTGGAGAATTTGTGGAGAAATGTTTGACCTGCCAGCAAGTTAAGGCTGAACACCAACGACCGTCAGGATTATTGAAACCATTGGAAATTCCACAATGAAATGGGAACATATTGCAATGGACTTTGTTGTTGGTTTACCAAGATCAAATCAGGGAAACCAAGCTATTTGGGTTATAGTTGATCGTTTAACCAAATCAGCTCATTCTTGCCATTAAGATGACATATAGTCTGGAAAGGTTAGCAGAGTTGTATATAAGGGAGATTGTGAGATACATGGTGTACCAGTGACTATTGTTTCGGATCGAGACACGAGGTTTACCTCCAAGTTCTGGAAGAGTCTACAAAATGCTATGGGAACGAGGTTAAACTTCAGTCACAGCATATCACCCTCAAACTGATGGACAGTCTGAGAGAACTATCCAGATATTAGAGGATATGTTAAGAGCTTGCATTTTGGATTTCGAAGGTAGTTGGGAAAAATTTCTGCCATTAGTTGAGTTTGCTTACAATAATAGTTCAGACAACTATCGGAATGGCTCCATATGAAGCCTTATACGGAAGGAAGTGCAGATCTCCCATCTGTTGGATGAGGTAGGTGAAAAGAAAGTTCTTGGTCCTGAATTGGTGGAACAAACTGTGGAAATTGTGGAAAAGATCCGAGGCAGAATAAAGTCAGCACAAGATAGACAAAAGTCTTATGCTGATCAGAGACGGAAAGAATTAAGTTTTGAAGTTGGAGAAAAGGTATTCCTCAAAACTACTCCAACCAAAGGAGTTGTAAGGTTTGGGGAGAAGGGTAAACTCCGACCGAGGTACATTGGACCATTTGAGATTTGGAACGAATCGGGGATGTAGCATATCGATTAGCACTACCACCTTCTTTGGTAACGGTGCATAATGTATTTCATGTGTCTATGCTAAGGAAATACGTCCACGACCCGAGCCACGTGGTCAATTATGAGACACTGGAAGTAAATAAAGACTTGACTATGAAGAAAGACCTATAGCCATTTTGGAGAGGAAAGTGCATAAGTTGAGAAAACATGATATGTCATTGGTCAAAGTACAATGGAACAGACATGGACGTGATGAAGCTACTTGGGAACGAGAAAATGAGATTCGAGCCCAGTATCCCGAGCTTTTTGAAGAATAAGGTAATAAAATTCGAGGACGAAATTTTTGTTAAGAGGGGGAGTGTGTAATACCCAACATTTATCTAATGGGCTTAATTAATTAATTAACCCGGCCCATTAAATTTATTATTTCTTACACCTATAAATAGATAGGGATTAACTCAATAATCATTTTTTTCCCCTCATAATCAAAATCCCGAGGTAAGCTCTCTCTAATTTTCCGATTGGCAGCCACCCCACCGGCGCCGCCACATGGCTGGCCGCCGGCGGCGGCGATAAGCCAAAAATTTTATTTTCTTATTTTTCCCACCATAGTCTCCCATATTTCAGTGTTTTTTTTTTTTTATTTTGGGAAGTGGAAGGGGGGCGGCAGAGGAGGAGAGAAAAAAAAAAAAAAAACGAGAAGGGGGGGGGCGGGCAGAGGGAAAACCGAGAGAGGGAGGGAGAGGGAAAAGGGGGAGCCAAGAGAAGGGGAGGGAGAAACAGAAAGGGGGTGGGCAGAGGGGTTTCAGAGAGAGGGGGGAGAAGAAGAAGGGAGAAGAAGAAAGAAGAGAAGAAAGAAGAGAAGAGAAGAAGAAGGGAGAAGAAGAAAGAGGGGAAACAGTAGCAGCGGCGGCTGGCAGAGGGGAAGGGGGGGTGGCGGCTAGGGTTAGGAAGAGGGGAAGAAGAAGAGAAAAAAAAATTAGGGTTTTTGGGGATAGAGGGGTATTTTCGTAATTCTTTCAAAAACTTATCCAGTTTTTGCAAAGTGGTCCCTAGAGTTTACAAATCCTAAGATTACCCCAATTCAGATACGAAATTTACATATTTACCCACAAATGTTTAGAATTTCCAAATTAGTCCCCAAATCTTTCTAGAATTTTCAATTTGACCCCAAACTTTTTAAAAATTATATTTTTACCCAATTCTTTTAGAAATTCCCTTTTTATACCACAAAACTTATTGAAATTCTGTTTCAACCCATATTTTCAAAAATTTCGTTTTTAGTCCCCGAACTTTCGAAAATTACAATTTGACCCCTGAACTTTTCTAAAATTACAGTTTAGCCCAAAACTTTCCAAACTCGAAAATTACCTTTTTCATATTCCAAAAGTGTTCCCAAACCTTTTCAAAATGCCAAATATTTACTTTAACCTTTCAAAAAGTCATTCTTTTCTTTTATATAGAATATTTAGTTTTGTCTTTCGATGTCTAATTCATTGAATACATTCAATGTAGGAAATAAGGACTTAGGGAGCTAGATTTTCCACGCAACTTAGCACACGTTTATATCTGCTTTTGAGGTGGGAGTTCTAACCTTATTTTAATTATTTAATCATTTATATTTACATGTTATATGTGATATTTTATTTTATGATTAATTGTGCACTTTTAAATTCTTTTATGATATATGTGTGCAATGATTTTATAATTGAATATATAAATGTCTATTGCATATGTCATCAAACAACAGGGGCTTAGGTCCGATAAAACAGGGACTTATGTCCGATAAAACAGGGACCTTAGCCCGATTCAACAGGAGTCTTTGACTCGATGACAAGCAATGATCATTGATGTTTACATGATATTTTAAATATGTATATCATTATAATATGTCCCACATTGCTCCCACTAAGTACTTTGTACTTAACCCATGTTTTTCGTTTTCTTAATATCTTTTACAGGCTAATGGATTGCGATGCGGGGATGGAGAATGACCAGTATTTAAAAAAAATTTCGAATTTGGTTTAAAATTATGTTCATGTTTTAGAACTAAGAATATTTATGTTTATGGTTTTAGTTTCATTTGGTATAAATAATTTTATGTTGGCAAGGCGATTGTTTTTGGATTCAAATTTATAATCTGTTACTTTTGGGATTTTGACTCATCATTTGGGAATTTTGACTGTTTTAAAATTAGGGTTACTCTTTGACTTGCCTATTTTATTATATTTTCTATTTTGGGTATTTTTGGAAAATTAGGGATGTTACAATATCATACCTTTCGAAGGGTAGAATTGATGATAAACCATGAAGAACAAGGGTACATGCATGTCTAAAACCAATCCTATAGCTAACAGAAAAGCTATTGAATCTAAAATTGAAAATACAATACAAAACATGAAACAAAGAAATTAAAAATCCAGCAGTAGAAGCATCCACAAGGTTGAGGTGGAAACAAAGGTTAATGTTGAAGTGGCTGCCTTTAGAAGGGATCATCAGGTGCTTAGAATGGCATCAACTATTTCAACAGAAAGGAGAAAGGGTGTTGCAGCAATGTGTGCTAAAAATACATCTTCATGGAGATTCACAAGGTATCTTGGAACAAGAGATATAGCTATTTCAGTGCAATACTCATCCAACAATGCAGAGCTCGAATGGAAGATGAATAGAGTGTTTGATATAGTTTGTTGAAGGAACCTTCTATTCTATGTAGTCCGAATTTTCCATAGAACCGAATAGAAAAAGGGGGAAGCTTCCAAACTAAAAAATTGAAAAAAAGGAACAAGCAAAAATACAAAACAAGAAATAGATTGACAGACAATGGCAAAGAAAATTGGAACTGCCCGAGGTTGCCCAGTTCCTCGGCAGTTTGAGCAAAAAAGAATTATTGAGGTCGGCAGGACTGCATAGCAGTCTCCACCGATATACAGATAGCATCATGAACATGATTTGCCTTCTTGACAGAGGAATTATATAGATGAAATGTTGCTAGTTGTTTCCCATGTGTTGCCTTCTTGGCACGGATTGAAATACATGAAGATGGAAATGGTTTTTTTCCTTTCTTCTTGATAGCTGAAAATGAAGGAAAAGGAGATTTTGTGGAGCTGCCATGAAAGAAAGTTTGGTTAGATGTGTGAACCATGATTTCAAATTCACCAAATAGAGCATTTGAAAAGAAGCCATCATGCAGTGCATTGGTGAAGGGTTCATCATATTGGACTACAACAGAGATGAGGCTAGTGTCCGTGATAAGAGGATTAGGGACAGGTACACAACCATCTAGGGCAATCATGATTTGGAGAACATGTGGGGTGTTTGGAGCAATTTTGTGGATAGGTGTAAGTAGAATAAAACCATGTGATGGTGAAGTACACGCATCAAGTAAAGAGGTGTGGGTGACAGTTGGAGTATAAGGGGGAGGGTTTTGGGTGACCTACCACATTTTCTTTGTTAACTAAAAGAAAAGGTTTAGTGGAGTTCAGCTTTTCAAACAAATTAGCTAAAAGAGTGTCAATCGTTTATGTTTGAATGACAAAAAGAGAGGTAGTGAAAAGACAAGTTTTGGTGTAGCACACTTCCAAAAGTAAACATGACACATTATTGGACAATGGGATATGGCGTGCATGCATGGTTTTTGAGGTGACTGAGTCCAGAGATTGGATTGGCTCGGCATTGGAAACTTTGTCCTTCACATTGGCCGACGAAGATGAGGATTCATTTTGTGACTTTTGAATAAACTCCTTATCTGCCAAGTGAGATGAAGTCTTTGCTGGTAGGGACTCAGCGTAAGAAGAATCAAATAGTAGTATGTTTCTACTTCTGGTAGCCTCAAGCTAAGAACCATATTCAACATGGCCTTTTTCAAAGCGTGGGAGATTGTTTGGAAGATCCGGTGATATTAATATAGTATGATCAAATCATCTGCATTTGTAACAAAAGTGAGGTTAGCTTAACTTACCCACAGTTTGTCCAAAAAAGGAACCTCAAAAAGGATAACACGCCTAATGGGAGAGAGTGTATCAACATCCGCTTAAAAATGAAAATAGTAATTCCTGATAGTGTCATCTTTGATATGAAATATGGTGCAATTGATAAAACTGAGAGCAAGCTTATTACCCACCTCTTTTGAAAGTGAAACCAAAATGATGTGAATCTAAAAGCTTCAGCATTGAAAGTGAAGTCACGGTCTCAACGCTTGACAACCAATAAGTGATTATCGATATTCCAAGGGCCTTGAGAAGCAGCCTTCACTAGTTCCTTATCACTAAAAAGGTAGAACTTGAAGAAATTGTCTTGGAGATTCACAACTTGTATATCAAGATTGTCCTATGCCTTGCAGAGGACCATATGCAGACCCTTGATGATAATCTGTTTGGAAGAATAATCTTCCCAAAACAACAATATTGACATGCATACCTACTCTTTTTGAGATTATCATCGGAGAGTTTGATGGATAATTGTTTAGCAGGTTGAAGAGTAAAAGTTTTAAATTGGTCAAGAAGGCAACCGACCATAGAGCGATTAACCATTAGTGATGGCGGAGGAGGTCGAAAGGTAAGAATAAATATGGATGAAAACACTAGGCAGCTATGGTAGAGAGAAGCCTCCTACAAACTGAAAGAGTTTTTTTCCTTTAATTGACTATTATAAAGTTGATTTTGCTTTATCTTTTGATAAGTTATCTGAATTTCTAAATCCAACATAAAAAGATTTCTATATACAGTACGAACATTTAAATAAAAAAGCTTCAAATATAATCTCTTATTTCATCTCATCTAATTTTTTTTTTTTATTGCAAATCCAATGCAAATGAGCTAAATAAAATTTAGGAATGACAAAAAATCCTAGTAGGACTTGAGGATTTTCCGAGTTTAGTCAGGACGGAGTCAAGGACGAGAATTAGAAAGCGGAGATGAAATCCGAGCCGAGGATTAGTTTTTCTCCAAAGGATCCTACAAGGATTTGGCTCACAATTCCCCCGGCCCATGTAATAAAAAGACTATGCTACTCCTATAAAATAAAAGCCAATGACTATATTAACCTTTTGGTTGCATAAGAAAAAGAAAATTCAATCTAAAGACTAAACCTAAATCTTCCTTCATTTTGTTTTGCCTCTTGCGCCGCCCCTTCTCTCTCAGTCTCTCTCACTCTCGCCCCTACTCCCATATCTCACTCGACCCAGCCTGCCACCGCCGCCAGTCTCCGACCTCCACCGCCAAGCATCTGTCTCTGTCGGCTGTCGCAACTCGCAGCCCTGTCGCTCTGTCTCCGCATCGCCTCCACCAAACCTATCTCTCTGTTGCAGCGTCGCCTCCACCGAGCCCCTCCCTTTGTCGTCGCCAGTCGCCACCGAAGGTAGGTCTCCACCCTTCTCATCTTTTGTATTTTTTTTCTTATGCTGTGCAAATGAATTGGGTAATTGGTGAAAGTGGTTTGTGAAAAATGGAAATAGAATTATGTCTCTTGAACCACCTTTATTACATGGTCCTGCATTTTATTTACTTAATTTTACCATACTTTGATATTCTATTTTAATATATGCATAATTCATGCTAATCAAATTTGCGAAGTGCTAAATGTTTAAATTTTTATCTTCTGACTTGGCAAATCATTTCAAAGTAGTGCCTTTTCCACCTCATTTTCTGTTATTGGAAAAGAAACGTGTGTTTTTATTTTTATTTTTAGTTTTACAACATGGAAGAATATCGAAAGAGATATGCTTATTCTGTTCTCGCTTTGCGTATGATCACCGACATGCAACTAAGTATTGTTTGTAGTCTGCTTTAATTTTTATTATGACATCACAAGAATATTGAAAGAGATATACTTTCTGTTCTCGCTTGGAGTATGACATAAAGTTCTTTGTTACACTCATGATGCTGGGCTCTTTATAGTTTCAAGACCCCCACCATTATCCTGGACTTCTGCTTCTTATGTATCAATATGTGAACCAATTATATACTGATTTCAGTAATTAAGGCTTTCTTCTTTTCCTCCCTAAGTCAATCTTTATGTTTCTTTTGTGTTCTGTGTCTCGTATAGGAAAACTTAATACACATAAACCGTATTTGAATACAAACTATAAAGATGAGGCAGCTAAAGTTTCATGAAAAGAAGCTGTTGAAGAAAGTAAATTTCTTGGATTGGAAAAGAGAAGGGAGTCACAGAGAAAATGATGTTATGCGTCGCTATCACATCACTGGTAGAGATGACTACAAAAAGTAATGTTTCCCACTGTTAAAATTTGGGCATCTTTTTATTTTATTTTGTCCAGAAGTATTTTCAATGACCTGGGGACTGTGTTTTCTTATTGTTCATGTTAGGTATTCAAAATTATGCAGAATGGTACAGAAGCTAGTAAATATATTTAAACAGATGGACCATGCAGATCCTTTCCGAATTGAGATGACAAATGCCCTTCTTGAAAAGCTGTAAGTTATTGTTTCACTTATTTTATGATTATTCTACTAGATTTCCAAAATTCTTTACCTTTTCACCCATAATTTGATTTTGGAAAATTTATAAATTAGAGATCATTCTTGAAGTGAGAATATTACAATGTGTGTTTATTACATTCTATGTAGATGATAACTGTGTATCATTTTGTTCTCACTTAAATCATGAGAAGTGGGAGGTATATCCTCCCCCCCCCCAGAAAAAAAGAAAAGAGGTGCGCATAGAATTTTTTTTTGCCCTCTTAGTTCATTTTGTACATGAAAATGGTTTTTTGCCAACATTTAGTGATTTTGGAATCTTTCATTGGTTGGTAGCAGGTGGTGCTAAGTCCAATTTTGTCTTATTGCCTTCTTCTATGTGTGTGCTTGGTTATCTAATTATGCTTCTGTTACATGTTTTGAGTTTGTAGAAGTTTCTTTTGTGTTTTATGTGCACTCATTTGTTGTTATTATTTAGCGGTTTGACTTTTCTTCTTTGAGCATTTCTCCTAGCCAGGTAGCATTGCCTTTTTTTATTTGTTTGGGCATCGGTCTTAGTGGGTACCAATGATTTTCAAACACTGAAGCAGTTGACTATTCTAAGGCTCATGTTCTTCCTCACTCAAGTCCCTCTTGCCTTTTTTTCCTCCTGGATATTGATTATTATCTGGAAGATGCATGAAGGAAAATAACTTCAAATAAGACTGTTTTGCACACTGTTCACCTTGTTGAAGTGAGCTATATTTATATGGTTTGGATGAGTTATTCTTCATTGTTAATGCAGGTACAATATGGGCGTGATTCCATCCCAGAAGAGCTTGGCTTTGTGTGATCGCTTATCTGTATCATCCTTTTGTCGGTAAGTCAATTGCCCTGGGTTATTAATAATTTTTTCCTTTTTTTTTGTTTTTTGGGTGGGTTTATTTATAAGTTACTTGATTATTTCCAAACATCATATTGTGTACTTCAATTACAAGTGGATCCAGGGCTGTTTTTTTTTTCATATTCTTAGTCGTTGCTTACTTCAGCCCGTTATGGATGTGACAGTATGGGTGAAGTTAAAGAAGAACGAAGTAATATATTAGACTGTCAGTCAGCTTTAAGTATAAGAAATTCTATAGTATTGATAACACTTGGAAATGATATAAGAACCACCTGCTGTATGGTAATCCATGAATCTGATACAAGATTAATCAACTTTTCTACATGATTTAGTGACCCATTTCAGTTTTTGTTTAGTGACTTAGTGAGATAGTTCTAGTGGCTGTGGTTACTCAGGATGCATTGTGGAGCTTATCTCATCACAAGCAACTTTTTGCTGATCCATGAAATGGGGTTGGCTAACTAACTGCCAAGTTTTGTAGTGAGGAGTTCTGATTGTCAATAAGTCTTTGGAGTAAAATTGCCCTGTGTTGATGTGTGTTTGAGGCTTTGGGCAAAGCAGTTGGTGAAGCTGGAACGGTATTTGATACTTTCAAGAGGGGAAGTGATTGGGATTCAGAATCTGCAAATAACCAGTAACATTTAAATGTACTAAACATATCAAACTTACTTTTAGAATACGACACTATCTAATATGAACATGTCACATATGAACCTTGGGCTGAGATTTCAGAGATTCACACCTTAACAAATTTGTGACTTACTAAACACAACTTTGTCACACTGGCTTACCTGAAGTCCATGGGAATGGACTACAGCAGTCTAGTTTAAAACATATCTAGGGGAGGGTACTGGTGCTCAATCTTTGGAGAAAGATAATGAATTTATTTGAATTCTATTTTATTTCTGTTTTTATATATATATATATATATATATTGGCTAAAGGAGTTATTTGTATTTTCTAATTTCCAGGCGAAGACTTTCAACAATCTTAGTGCGGCTTAAGTTTGCAGAACACTTGAAGGAAGCTGTTACGTATATAGAGCAGGGGCATATTCGTGTTGGCCCAGAAACGGTTACTGATGCTGCATTTCTAGTGACAAGAAACATGGAAGACTTTGTTACGTGGGTAGACTCATCCAAGATTAGGAGAAAGGTCTTGGAATATAATGACAAGTTGGATGACTATGATGCCATGAACTAAATTTCTTCCTATTGCAAAACTATTTGTCAAAACCATGAGTTGTACTAATTATAATATTTTAATCCTATCTCGAGAGCCGGTAAGAGTTATGGAAAACGATTCTTTTGATGGGGCAACTCGATACGATTCTCTTTAATCAAAGTCACCATCAATGATTCATTTGCACCTACAAGAATGAGTCAATTAGACTTCAAGCATCAACAATTGATTCGACTCGTTTACGCTAATTTAGATGAGCAAGTTAGATTTCGAAGCGAGGAGGAGCAATTCGATTAGTTTACACCTTCGTACAAACTATGACCAACATGAGTTGGTACTATATTGCTAGTGCAAAGCATATTAGTTTTCTCAATAAAGGTCTCAGAGTTGGGAAAAAAAATACAATATCATTTGTGTCATTTTCAAACTTGATAGTTGATACCACCGGGTAATCCTCTAACCTGCACTAGTATCAGTGCTCAAGTTCGAGAATTGAGGTTGGGTACTCTGGAAAAATAATGTCAGTCTCTAAGGCGAGTCCTTATGGCGAGATTTTTGCGAAAGAGCTCACTCACGGGATGAGGGAATAAGAGTAATTTGTACACTTTTTAAATCCTTTTCAAGACGAATCTTTAACCTGTGGCTTTGGTCCCATCATGAAAAAAATTACTCTTGGGAAACCAAGCACAAATGCATACACAAACTTGGGAAAAAGCACCTTTATATCTGATAGCTTTGTACCAAGCATATTTATCATTAATAGGAAACAAATCTTACACTATGCACTTCAAAAAGACATAGAAGCCAAAGTCAACTGGTCCTCACATTGTTCTGCTCCATAACTAAGAATGTAGCACATTTTCGTTTTTCTATTTAAGTTTTGTATAATATATCTTAAGCATAAGATCACAACAATCTTGAGATTGAATTTTCGTTGAAGTTTGTGCACTAATCATTTTCTTTTTCCCTTTTTGGTAGATACTTGAATTTATTTTTTCTTCAATTCAAATAATTAACTATTTAATCATTAGCACAAGAAGCAAAAATCTCATTATTGAACATGTGGGTACAACTTAATTAGTAAAATAGTTCTCTCTTATAATCTAAAGTATATAAGTTTGAGTCATACTCTATACTATGTAAATATAAAAATAAAAAAGATAAAAAGTTGCTGCCAAAAAATATTTTAAAAAATCACTATTGCATCTTGCATTTATAGATAGGCTGCGAAGCTCACTATTGTAGATTGATTTTCCTTCGTGTTCTTTTATTAGTTTCGTCCAACTTAACCATTATCATAAAATGACGAATACAACTACAAGCTTAATTAATTCAACATGAAATTAAACTGGACACTTCTAACACAAACATTTGGACTTAATATCACTTCTTATTGGCATCAACACAAGAATTCAAGTTTCAATAATGTGCAGAATATTATTTTTGTGTTTCCATTACATTAGTTTGAAACCTACACATTACATTAGTTTTGTTTCCATTATGGAGTCAAAGATTAAAATATTTATAGCCAATACCCAATACTTTCAGAATCTTTTGTTTCTGTTGTAGACTTCCCAGCTATCTATCTCCAACAAGTTTTCTATTTTAGCTCCCCTTGAACTGCTTCCCCATGGCTTCCAAAGAAACATACCCCACGTTCTTTGACTTGTTAAAATTGTTCTCTCTCTCTCTTAGATAGATATACACACACACCACACACACAGGAGCATTGACTTTCAACATGATAGGCACTATCAATTGATCATGTCTTCACATCAATGGTCATGCCTTGCACGTATTATTTTTTCATGGTATGATAAATATGCTTGCCTATATAGATAGAGTAGACAATTATATATGTCCAATTAAGCCAGTTTCTCAATCTTCACAAGAAGAGTGTAAAAGAAACACAACTTCAGAATTCACAACCATATGGCCACTCTTAATAATCCCTATGGCAAAGTCAATGAAGCTGATCAAGAGAGGCTGATGGCTCGTCGAAAGACACGGAAGAGAATCACAATCATCAGTGTCTCGTCTATTGTTCTTGTTGCTGTTGTTATTGCGACTGCTGTTGGAGTCACTCAGAGTAAAAATGGAAAATCTGATCAAGGCAACATTGATCAATCAATTTCCACGTCAATCAAGACAGCTTGCAGTGTCACGTTGTACCAAGATTCTTGTTATGAGAGTCTTGTTCCTTATGTTAAATCTGGCAAAATTAAACCTCAAGATATCTTCAAGTTATCTGTTCAAGTGGCCTTAAATGAGCTCTCTAAAGCTTCTCAAGATTTTATGGAAAATGGAGGATTCAAGAAGCTTAATATCACTGATAAAATGACACTTGGAGCTCTTGAAAGCTGCCAAGAGTTACTCTCTCTTGCATTGGATCATCTCAACAGTTCATTATCTCTAAGTACTGATAAATCATTGCTTGAAGTTTTTGGTGATTTCAGAACATGGCTAAGTTCAGCAGGCACTTATCAACAGACATGCATTGATGGATTTGAAAATGCAACTTCAGGATTGAGCACACTTGTGCATCAGACCTTGAAGAACTCCACAGAGTTTACAAGCAATAGTCTTGCCATGGTTACAGAACTCGAATCTTCGATCGAATCAATCGATGTTTTGGGCAGTATTGGACGGCGTTTGATGAGTTATTCATCTGGTAATGATGAGGAAGGACCAAGCTGGTTGTCCTCCAAGGATAGAAAGCTTCTTCAAAGTAAGACCTCACAAATTAAGGCTGATGCTGTAGTGGCCAAGGATGGCTCAGGAAAGTACAAGACAATAAAGGCTGCCCTTAAGGCTGTGCCTGAAAAGAGTAAGAAGAGGTTTGTGATTTATGTGAAGAAGGGGGTTTATGTTGAAAATGTTAGGATTGAAAAGAAAATGTGGAATGTCATGATGATTGGTGATGGCAAAGATGCTACCATTGTCTCTGGCAATCTCAATTTTGTGGATGGAACTCCTACCTTCCAAACTGCAACATTTGGTAAGTTGCTCTATAATTTTGATCAGGTCTCAACCTAACTAGTATCTGTGACCCTTTTTACAATCCACGACTAATCTGGTCCGCTCGAGGGGAGAGTTGCACTATAATTTAGCAATAAAAATTATCTACTCCAATACCACTATTACATTCCCTCACAATCTAGTTTTGCATATATCAATAATTTCTAACACAAGGTGGGATTATATCAATAATTTATGTAGAGAAAGTTGTTCATTTTATATGTTCAGAATATTTCACAAATAGCATTGACTTTTATATATTGCCTTAAATTTAGCTTTATCATAATCCTTAATTTTAGATAAGGTATCTTATATATGGAACATAAATTAATGAACTTTGCATTTGTTTTTTTTGTGTTATATATATAGCTGTGTTTGGCAAGGGATTTATTGCTCGTGATATGGGCTTCATCAACACCGCTGGTGCAGCCAAACATCAAGCAGTTGCCCTGATGTCAACAGCAGACGAATCCGTGTTCTATCGTTGCAAAATGGATGGATTCCAGGACACACTTTATGCTCATTCCAATCGCCAATTCTACAGAGAATGCAACGTTTATGGAACAGTAGATTTCATCTTTGGAAACTCAGCTGTCGTTATACAAAATTGCAACATTTTCCCAAAGAAACCAATGCCTGGACAACAAGACACTATCACAGCACAAGGAAAAAATGATCCCAATCAAAACACTGGCATTTCCATTCAAAATTGCACAATTTTGCCCTCAGGAAATCTCACTGGAGTTAACACATTCTTAGGAAGGCCATGGAAGAATTATTCGACTACCGTATATATGCAAAACAAGATGGGAAACTTTATCCATCCCAAAGGATGGTTGCCATGGGTGGGAACTACAGCACCAGATACCATATTCTATGCTGAATATCAGAACTTTGGTCCTGGTGCTGTGACAAAAAATAGAGTAAATTGGAAGGGATTGAAGCTTAATCTCAGTGCTAAACAAGCTGGTAAATTTACAGTGAAGTCATTTCTTCATGGAGATAAGTGGATTTCTGCATCTGGGGCTAGCTTTAAATCAGGTCTTTGAGATGCTGCCATATATGGATCCATGTGTTCAGATGGCAAAAAATATGCAGTCATTGATGTTATTTTTTTTTTTGTTTTTATTCATTAATCTATTAATCATATACATGTAATTGATTGATTTTCTAAATGAAATAAATACCACAATGAAAATTTTGAGTTTTGAAGAACCATTTCTGTCTTTTTAAAGAGAATTTTTTGTACAAGTGCTGCTTCATGTCATCGTTACCTAAGACTTATTGCCTCGTCAAAAATCTGATTAGAGGGTCCTCCTTGAATTCCATTGATATAAAAAAATTGAACACAGTCATATGATTAAATTGAAAGTCAAGAATAATAAGAAAAGTTAGAAATCAAGAACTAACTCCAAAATCTAATGCAGTAACAAAACATGGTTTACGACTAACTTATGAACTTCAACAAAATAGAGAATTCTAACTTAAGACATATAAGCCATGTTTTTCTAATAACATTGTCACTGCTATTTTGAATAATTTATCCAACACTCAACTTAAGATTCAAAATTACAAAATGCTAACAATAATATGAAAAATTGATGCTTAGCTTGAGGAAGAAACTTTGTGAAGATATCAACTGCTTGCAAACTTTTGCCAAAAAATTTCAGCATGATTTTTCCATTAGCTACAACTTGTCGAATGAAATCCCCCTAAGATTCAAAATTACAAACTTCTAACAATAACTTGAAAGAGGAAGAGACTTTGTGAAGATATTAACTGCTTGCTCACTCGTGCCATCAATATTTTTGTTTTGCCATGAAAATTTTCATTGGTCATAAGAAGCGAAATGAAATGATGGTGAACATAAATATGTATTCTTCTATGATGAAAAATTGGATTTATTGATTTTGCAATAGTCGATCTATTATCATGAAATATATTTATATTGTCAAGTCTCAAACCTTCGATCTTGCGATTTGAATATGAATTTCATATTATCCATTATTAACGTATCAAAATCGATATCTCAAGTTTTTAACTAATCTAATTTTATCAATAATATCATAATCATATATATTTACATTCACTCGATTAAAATATGAGTATTTTGGCTAGGGCTAATCCAAGAGATTATCGAGAGCTTGCTCTAATACCAAATTCATGTTTGGAGCCTCCAAACTTGTGATGCATCAATGATACTATAGTTAACTATTTTACAATTATTTCTTTAGGTTAAATGAATATTTAAAACTGAATTTAAATATTTGATTTTAACTAATCCCTTTTTATAGAATATTTTAATCAAAATTATATAGACAAAAAATTATTTTAATTCTTATTTTATCTTTATTTATTTTAGTTTTTTTTAATTTTTCTTAAAAAATAGAATGTTTATTATTTATTTCAATAAATTAATAATGAAATAATAAAATAAAATAATAAATTATTATTTATTTCATATACAATAATCCTAAAAAATAATAAAATATTTTACCTTTTAAGGATAAAAAGTTAGTTGGATACATATTATAAAAAATAACTTAAAGAATATATCTTATCATAATCTGGAAGTGGGATTAAGAGCTTTATAACACATTTTTCTTAATTCTGTATTGAATTAGATGTGTAAAATGTGTATCCCTCAATTACGGAGTAACACATTTACATGTCCAAAAGATCTCTATCTAATCCGATAATAACGGTGTATTTGGTAACTGGTCCCTTCTGAGAGGGCGTGCTCTGCCAGTTCACCAGGTGACACAAGTCTGACGGCAGTTTGGATCTCACCGGAGCTGGCTTCTTGTGGTAGCAACCAGCACGCGAGACGAGAACCTCCTCAGCAAGCTTCGCAAAGATATCGTTGATGAAGCTATTCATGATGTTTATGGCCTTGCTGGAAATTCCAATGTCAGGATGAACTTGTTTGAGGACCTTGAAGATTTATATCTTTTAAGTTTCGCTGCTCTTCTTAATCTTCTTCTTCTTGCTATCGACACGTTCCTTGGGGATATTCTTATCTGCCTTGGGCGGCTTCTTATCAGCCGTGGTTGGCTTCTTTATTGTCTTTATTGGTGTCATTACGAATCAGAGGCAAAGAATTTGGATACTTTGGAATTGGATACAAATTGCAGAGTAGTAGTACTACGGACACTTTTCAATTCTCCTTTGGCTTACTGTTCTGGGTCTTCGTTTTGGTTTCCGTAGCCTCTACCTGTTTGACTAATTGTCCCAACGAAATGTTGAGTCAATTCTTAATTTTTTCTCACACCTCTGTCCGAACTTCTAAGTCCTTTAGACGTGTATTTTCTTTGCAACCCATATCTCGTTACCACTATCAGGTGCCTTACTCTATTCACTTCGTCCCTTTTGGTGGTTATAAAAGAGTGCCGGTATTCCAAATTTTCACATCCAGACATGCTTCAATGGTCAGACCATCTTTTTGCGTTTGCAAAAGTTCAAATTTTGTTTGTAATTTGTCACCAATCATGAACTTTTCTAGAGTTTCTCTGTGGAAAGTTAAAGGATTCTGTAGCTTGGAAAATGTCCCTATGGAAAGTTTAACTGATAGCAGTAGCAATGATGCTGATAGGATGTATAAAATTGTTGTGGATTATTCAAGTCCAGAACACAAAATGGAGGAAGCCCTTGACAGTGCAGGAGTAGAACTGACAACTCCTTTGGTTGTGGAGGTGCTGCACAAGCTACGTTACGAGGAGAAACTAGCATTTAGGTTCTTTACGTGGGCAGGTCATCGGGAAAATTATAGCCATGAGTCTCAGGCATTTAACCAGATGATTGATATACTGTCCAGTACAAAATACAAGGTCAAACAATTTAAAATTGTTTGTGATTTGTTGGATTATATGAAGAGGAAAGATAAGAATACAGTACCTATTGAAGTGTTGTTGAATGTTTTGAGACAGTATACTGAGAAGCACCTGACCCATCTTCAGAAATTTGCAAAGAAGAAAAAGATAAGAGTGAAGACACAGCCAGAAGTTAATGCCTTTAATTTGCTTTTGGATGCCTTATGTAAATGTAGTTTAGTTGATGATGCTGAAACCATGCTAAGGAGGGTTCAGAACAAGATCAAGCCCAATGCTGACACATATAATACTTTATTCTTTGGATGGTGCAGAGTCAGAAATCCAAGTAGAGGAATTGCTATACTTGACGAAATGATTAAAATGGGGCTTGAACCTGATAATTTTACGTATACTACTGCCATTGATACATTTTGTAAAGCAGGGATGGTCACAGAAGCTGCTGAATTCTTGAAGTTCATGAGAATCAAAGGTTCAACCATGTCTTCTCCCACTGCAAAAACTTATTCAATAATGATTGTGGCACTTGTCCAGACAGGTAGAATGGAAGAATGCTTTAAGCTTATTGAGGAAATGATAGGTAGTGGATGCCTTCCTGATGTGTCCACATACACAGAAGTAATTGAAGGCATGTGCTTGGCTGGAAAGATAGAAGCAGCTTATAGATTTTTGGAAGAAATGGGCAGAAAGGGTTATCCTCCGGATATTGTTACCTACAACTGTTTTCTTAAAGTTCTTTGTGACAATAAGGACAAAGAAGAGGCAATGAGGCTTTACGGGAAAATGATTGATGTGGGTTGCATTCCCAGTGTACAGACTTTCAATATGCTTATCTCAATGTTTTTCGAGACAGATGACATGGATGGAGCCTTTAATACTTGGTACGAAATGGATAAGAAAGGTTGCATGCGTGATGTAGATACTTACTGTGTGATGATTGAAGGGCTTTTTGCTTCTAATAACAAACAAGATGCATGTTATCTTTTGGAAGAAGTTGTCAACAGGGGAATGAAGTTGCCGTATAAGAAATTTGATTCCTTTTTGAAGCAGCTTTCTGCAATTGGTGATCTTCAAGCTATCCATAGACTGTCAGTACATATGAGGAGATTCTACAATCCTGCCATGGCCCGACGTTTTGCACTGAATCAGAAGCGGAGAAGCATGAGCTTAAGAGGGAAATGATATCTGATCATTCCAATGGCTTATGGCCAATTAATAAGCTGCCATCGAGATTTGTATGCAACCTTGGATCCTATTCGTTTGAGAGATCTGGAAAATGATGACATAAACTAGGGACTTCTCTATTCAAGATCTTGAATAATCTCATGGCTGACTTTAATACATATATGAAAGAAGAAAAATGGGTTCCACTTCTGACATTCTAAGATACAGATAGCAGAGAAATCTGAATAACTAGAGAAGTTGGAAGTTTTATATCTAGTAAAGGATCAATTTCATGCAAGTTTCAGCGTTCGTTCATGAGTTCGTTTCCACAGTAAATGCTCTCCACAAATAACAAGAATTGGTAATATGGACGATGTCAGATGGTCACATATGCATTTTTTCGGCAGTAAATACTCTCCACAAATAACAAGAATTGGTAATATGGACGATGCCAGATGGTCACATATGCATTTTAAATATAGTTCTATTTAGTTTTGCCCACAGGAAAGCAGTCCATAGTCTGTCTTGTGTTGATTGACTGATAAAGAGCTGAAATACTAGCAGATGCTGCTTCAAATATTTCCAGTTACCCATTCAAGGCATTCTTCTGCCTATTTGCGCATGGAATATAATATATTTATCTATATATAGCAAGAAATTATTAGTCTGATGAGGGCTTATCATCTAAGTTCTTGTAATATGTATTCTTTTCATTCCATTGTTTTGATCAACTTTTCCTTTATAGCTACAATATTCATGTATTATGTGCACAAGTGATTTTTCTTGCAAGGAATTAGCTCTTTGGCTAATAAGATTATTAACTTGTGCTTCTGCTCTTTTCAATATTTCAGTTTAGATTTGAAAATTCTTGTTAGGAGGTTATGATGAAAGGAGCTTCTTCCAGGAAGAAGAGAGCATGGGCTGAAGATAACTTCGCTACTAATCATAAGATTTCACTTTCCCCTACTAGTCACCATAGAAAGTAAGAATTATGCTTCTTCTTTCATGAGCCAAAACTGATCTATGAAGAAATATTGTACTGTTGTAAAGAAGTGCTAGCAATTTGATTGTGAACTTGAATTTATGAAAGTTCTTATTTAGCTATTATGGGTTTCTGGAACATGCTCCACTATAACTACCTGTTCAGCTGTTCTTGTACTTGAAGTGGCCAGTGCATCCTGTTTAAATGATATTTCAGTAGCTGCACTTTAAAGGAATTTTTTTTGACGTAGTACTGGACATTGAATTTTAATACTACATGTTTTTTATTTTTTATTTTATTTTATTCATTTTTTGTGGTGATATTTTGATAAACCCAATTGCTCTAAGAAAAGGTTTATTCTTGCAGTATTCTTCCTGCATTCAAACTCTTGTTTGTTTTTTGCAGGTCCGTTTGCAAGCTTGGGATTTGCTAATCTCCATCAGGTTTTCTCCCTTTTAGTTGGAAAGCCAACGAATTTTTTTTTATTTTGAATTATGTTTTATATTTGATTCAGAAAGATTCACTTCAACTTTCATTACTGTCCCTTCAAAAAAATTACTTTTGTAGGATGTTCAATGTTGGAAACATAGAAGAACTCCCTTTTCCAGATATCATTTGATTAGAAATTTTAGTCGTCACTCGTCAATCTATAATTTTCTATTTGTATATTTGTACGAGTATGTAACTCATATTATTATAAGGACTTGTCAAACGCAACACCCCATTTACTTCAACCCAGCACTCCAAATTACCATTTTATCTCTGGAAAAATTTCCTTCTATGAGTTCATTGGGACTTCCACGAAAATGGCAAGCAGACAGATTTTATCTCATGTAACGACCAAATAGAGATAAATTTAACGTTTTTACACTAAAATTTGCATTAAATATTGTGTAAAATTGTGGATCCAGATACCCGATTGCAACGGTGGGTCGAAAAGCATTCGACCAATTGATCCGATAGGTGAAAATGGGTGTGACCCTGGGAGGTGAGGTCAAAATGCCTTTGATCATCTAAAAAAATAGATCAAATAGGGTGCGACCCTTAAAAGGTCGAAATGCCTTTTTAGTTTGGTGGGTCAAAGGCATTTTTACCTATTCCCAGTGATGGTGATGCAAATCAAGTTAATACTGCAAATGATTCAATTCTAATGCCATTAGACCAATTATAAGGGCAAGGGCTAAGTAAGAAGTTCAACGAAGCAATTAGTGAGTTGATTCAAGATACTTGGACTCAATTAGATTTGATTGGTCATAATAAATTCTCATCACTTTGATTCAAGTAAAGGAAGAATTAAGTCCAATTCAAGTATAAATTTGTCCAACCTAATCAAATTTATTATTTACTATAAGTAGTGTTCAAAAGTCAAAACAATAATTTCCTAGCTGCTATAGACTCCAAGTAGATATTTCCTAGTTGTCATAGAATTATAGTTGTTAGATTAACTTAGACTTTTCTCAATCAAGACTTATCAATTATATATGTAATTTTTGTTCATATTAAGGGGAACTTTCAACATTTTTATGAGATCTCTTCTCTTTAATTCTTTCAAGAACTACTGAAATTTATCAAGCATTCATACTTTTCGCATTCATTCTTAAACTTATCAGTCAACATTTAAGTTTGTTGATTGTGACGTTATTATACCAAGATTCTTTCTTGTGATATAAACAATTAGTTGAGATTTTCACCTTAGCCATCTAAGTACTTAGAAACGATTCTTGAACATCTATTTTGATTCGAGTTTTACTATTGAGTTGGTGAAGTTCGTATCATTTGATGTCAGACTTTATTTTTAATCAGGTTTGCATATCATTCCTTTTCATCAATTTTTTTCTTGTTTCCTAGTTTGAGATTCTAGAAATTTAAATACATATTATTGGTATTGAGTTTTGTTACAAGTTAGCAAAGTTATGAGTTTTGAGATTGAGTTATTTTCTTGATTCCTTGAAAAAATAAAAATAAAAATCGAAAAAGAAGTATAAAAAACATAAAAGGATCTGAAAGAAAAAAAAAGTAGAAAAGAGTTGAAAAGAAAAGGAAAAAAAATAGTAGTTTAGAATACAAGTTCATAAGACTATGTTTATTTTGAAAGCTCAAATCTGGTTTGTTTTCAAGTTGTTGGAAATTGTGTAATAAGTTTTTGGGTAATTCTTGTGCTAGTAGAATTCTGATTTCTTTCATCCTTATTTATTGTTTTCTTCACTAAAATATCTTCATTTAAATGTTAGATTGGTGGGTCTTGGTGATTTGCTAGGGAAAGAGAAATATTAAGTGGAAAAAGGCAAGAGTGGTAATTCAATAAAGGGTTTTGAAAGCCAAATTGAGTAATATACATGAGAGAGTGACATTTCTCAGAGTAAATCAAGTGAGGGAGTCTTTGTGAGATAATAATATTTTACTTTACAAAGAATTTAATATTATCGTATGAAAATTCATATATAAACGCTCGCTAAAGAAGATTTAATATAAATCATGGTAAATAAACTATATGTATATAGCAGCTAGAGGGACCTACTATATAGTAATTGTTTATGGTGGCTTTAAAATTGTTTTATCTAGTTATTATTTACGAAGCTTCTTAGATCATTGTATATTTAATTTTATTATTTATGAAAATTCTTAGACCATGGTATATATTTTATCAAATATACGACAACTCAAAGTCGAGGATAATCATATGCATTGTCATAAATATTGGACTTGTATACCATGTCTTTTTTAGCTATTTTTATGTCATGGTAGTAGTAATGAAGAACCATAGTATTAGTCATCGTAAATGTTACATAAGATAGCCTTAGAATCGCCATATACATTATTTGCAACTTTTTCCGACATCTTCTTAGCATTTACAGCAGCCTACTCTTATTCTTTTTTTTGTTGCGAAAATAGAAGAATCAAAATCTTATTATTGATAGGAAATGATAAATAACACTAATCCAATAACATAATGCATAAAGATAATAGGTTGGTTATATTGCATATGTTACATTTATAAATCATATTTCAATTAGAACGTTTAAATGCACAAAATTATATAGTCGATTTTATACAACAAGAATGTTAAATTGTAAGAGCTCCGTGAGAAAAGATTTATCTTTTAGAGAAAAATATAGAACATGGATTGCATGACCATCCAGGCCATAGACGGCCTCTGGCCAGCTGACATTTCTGGCCCATTGTTCTCCTCACTTCCACTGGTAAAGGAAATGACAGACACATTAAATTTTCATATGCTCTAAAATTTAAATCAACAGAAGAAACGTTGAATTTAACTTATTAAAAAGCCTCCTTAAGTGAGCCGACAACAAATTAATGAGTAATAACCATTAAACCTGGTATTAATGTGTAATAATGTACTGATGGTTGAATTTAACTCTTTAATAATAATCAATGATCAAATTATCTTTGAGTTAATTTATTGGTTGTTACTTTGCAGATTATTGCTTTGTGCATCAGTGGAGCAATCAATACGATACTAACAACTCGACATAAGAAAGAAATGACTCGATACATCTACAACCACCAGGTTCTTTTCTGTCAAAAGAATTTATAATATATGGTATATATGGTGTATATATATATGTGTGTGTGTGTGTGTGTGTGTGTTACAGAATGAGGATGGTGCACATTGAAGGCGACAGTACAATGTTAGGCTCAGCACTTAACTACACAGCATTGCGTTTGCTTGGAGAAGGTCCTGATGATGGTGAAAATGGTGCAATTGCAAGAGCTCGAAAATGGATTCTTGATCATGGTGGTGCCACGGCAATTCCTTCTTGGGAAAAGGCTTATCTTTCGGTAAAATATCAATATTGTGCCATAAATACATAATTGAGGTGTTATGGTATCGATCATATTCTCAAATTTATTTAATGCAAGAAGCGGAAAAAAAACCATGAATCATCCAATATATATTTAGACGCCATGTACAAATATATCATCTTAAAATGTTGTTAATAGTTCTCTTTGGCCAAATAACCAAACCTTTTTTTTTTTTTGGGGGTAAGCAAAACTAAACTAAGCTTCTCGTAAATTAAAGCTCCATTTCTTTTTAAAAAGGCTAAGCTTACATTAATTTGAAATGTTTGCATTCATTATGAGAGAATAAGAGGAATTGTACATCTATTAATTTTTTTATATCATAAACTGGATAATTTCTTGACAAATGATTAAGATTTTTTTTTTTTTGGTATTTCTTTAGCTTCTTAATAGATATGGTAAAGAAATCCTTCTGACAGATAATAAATTTTATATTATTTAACAGGATGGAACTATTAACCCCTTTCTCAATGCTCTTTTAGTTACTCAAAATGAATATTTATTTTTTAAGATAAAACATAATTTTTATATAAAACCTCAAAACTAATGTTTTGTATTGCATATAAATTGAGTTTCACTCTCGCATACATTAGGGAGGAACGTTCAATGTGATCGGAACAGAGGGAAATATTCATGTTTGCAAAAAGACACTGTGAAGTATCAAA